>WBZZ01000824.1:370000-397505 GCA_019918135.1 Paulinella micropora
CCAGTATTTTCATTAAACATACCGGCCCGTCTGGAAGTGTTGGAACTGCCCTTGCGGGGGTGTCATTAGAGCTTATCGTCAATTCTTCGTACTCCCCTCACGGGTGAGACGATGGAGGCGCATGTGCAGAAATGCATCAGCCATTGACAGAGAAGCACTATTATTATTATTATTTTTATTACTACTACTACTAATACTAATACTGCTACTACTGCTGCTGCTGCTGCTTCAAAGACAATTATTATTATTATCATTATTATTATTATTACTATTACTACTGCTACTACTACCACTACTACTACTACTACTACTACTACTACTACTACTACTACTACTACTACTACTACTACTACTACTACTACTACTACTACTACTACTACTACTACTACTACTACTACTACTACTACTACTACTACTACTACTACTACTACTACTACTACTACTACTACTACTACTACTACTACTACTACTACTACTACTACTACTACTACTACTTACTACTACTACTACTACTACTACTACTACTACTACTACTACTACTACTACTACAGTAGTATAGGGTCGCACTACAAGACACTTTTTCAATACACACCCCCCGCCCCCAGGGACACACACCGTTCGGCCCGCACGGGACAAAATGGCAATAGAATTTAATATTTAAAATAATACAGTTAAAATATAAAGACACAGACAGGATGACAAATGTAGGGGCGAGCCCCTACAACCCCAACGAAGGTGGCACTGACAAAAAGTCAAATCGCAGATTTACAATTTCAAAAGGATGTATTATGTTAAAGAATAATGAAAAGAGACCGATGGTAAAAATTCAATGGAGAGAAGGAAATCAAACGATGTGTAAGAGTTTTAGTATTGGAAAACGAATAAACCAAGAACAAGCAATGGAAGAAGCAAAAAAATACTACGATGAAAAAGTAAAACCAAAGTATGATGAATGGAAAGTTAATTATGATAAGGAAACAAAAGAAATCAAAAAAGAAAAGAAAAGGAATTGGAAGAAGACCCCTTTCAAGTGTGAATGAGGAGCTGAAATAAATAGGAGTAGCAAAGCAAGACATATGAAATCAAACATACACAGTAGGGGTAAACCCCTACAACCCCACTGTGGGGTTTGAAAGGGGCAGAGCCCCTTTCAGCCCGCCCTGCCAGCACCGCCCGCCCCGCCCTAATTTCCATCTAAACATTGGGACCCCCGTATATATAGACACGGGGAGCACACGGCAGACCACGGCGGGGGCAGACGATTGAGATAATTATTTAATTTTCAAAAAAAATTTGTTAACCAAGATATACAATGGAGACACACACTTACAACGGTAAGACGTATAGGTTGGACAAATTTAGGGAACAAAAAATTAATTATGAAATCAAAAGGGTCAGGGGTCAAGATGTGCTGTATATAATACCGAAGACTAGAAAGTATAAGGTGGATACAACAACGGCCCAAAATTACTTGAACCAAGTAAGAGGTGCTGTTTATTTTGAGGAACGGAAACAAGGTATTCCAGTTGCACCGCCATTACCGCCTATTTTGGAGGCGAAAGTGTTTGAAGCGAAAGTGAGAGAAAGAAAAGAAAAAGTAAAAGACCTAATGCGGTATGCTAACTACGAAATCAAACACGTAGATAGAAAGAAACACATTCTGGGTGTTAATGAAAGCCAGTATTGGGTTAGGATTAGAGGCAACTTCACTTCTTTCAGTATGAATGATATTCTACAGTTTATTGAGATAATCCTGAACGACTTTATCAAAAGACAGAAACAGGGAAGTATGGTTAGTGTAAGCATCAAGTTTGTAGATTACTATGGAGCAGTATCTACAAAGTTGAAAAGGATTAACGAGATTTCTGTCAGCGATGTTTTGGAAAGATTGTCAGCATTATTTCAAAGCAACGAAAGCCTTTATACAGATGAAAAGGGTTCTAATATGGATAAATTTAGATTCGTTTTGAAATCTGTTGAAATGCCAACGGGCGGAACGAGGCTTCAAGTAATTAATAAATTGGATGTATATAAGAAGAGAGGAGTAATTCAAATTAATAATACAGACAACATATGCTTAGCCAGAGCAATTGTTGTAGTAAAAGCAAAAATTGAAAAACATACAAAATACTCACAGATTATGAAAGGCAGAAAGATACAGGAGGAGATGGCTTTGAAACTACACGAAGAAGCAAAAGTAATTCAGGATGTGTGCGGTATTACTGAAATTAATACATTTGCTATCTACATTAAATACAATCTGGTTATCGTTGAATTCCCTGACAAGATTGTTTATAAGACGGACCTGCTTAATGAAAATGGCGAGCGACTTACTAACCTTTACATACTTAAGACAGAGAACCACTACGATGCGATAACCAATATGAAGTCTATGGTAAGCAAAGAAAACTTCTGTGAAATATGTCTAAGAGGATTTCAAAAGCGACACGCCTGCGAAGCTAAATGTAATATCTGCGAAACCAAAGAATGTAAGGGTATTAACGATAGAAGCAATTGGACTGATTGCTATTCGTGTAATAGAAAATTTCCAAATACGGTCTGTTTTAATAATCACAAGAGGACGAATTGCGATATCAAAGCGAAATGTCTTTCGTGCGGACTTAATTACAGAAGGAAAGACGAACACAAATGCGGTTATGCGAAATGCCGTAATTGTAAGGAACTGAAACCACTTGAACACCAATGTGAAATCGTGAAGAAAGACATTCTACCTTTTTCAGAGAAATACATATTCTTTGACTTTGAAGCGACACAGGACACAGGCGAGCACATAGTCAATCATTCGGAAAGTCAGTATTACGATGCTAAGGAACCACCCGTCATTCATAAGAACATTGATGATTTCTGTAAGTGGGCTTTTGAATCTAAGCACAACGGCTTTACATTTATTGCTCATAACAGTCGCGGATATGACTGCCAGTTTATTCTTAAATGGTTAGTGGATAACGGACAGGCACCATTCGTCATTTATCAGGGCGGTAAGATAATGATGATGACTTTGAAGAAATACCGCTTCATTGATAGTTTGAGTTTCTTGACTATGCCTCTGGCTGATTTTCCTAAGACATTCGGATTGAAAGAACTTAAAAAGGGTTTCTTCCCTCACTTCTTCAATACTGACAAGAATAAAAACTATCTTGGTGTTATGCCTCATAAAAAACACTATGGCTACGACACGATGAAAGATAAGAAAAGGGCGGAATTCTTAGAATGGTATGAAAGCCAGAAAAACAACACATTTGATATGCGGAAGGAAATCGCTGAATACTGTCATAGCGATGTTGACATTCTGAGAAGGGGATGTATGGATTTTAGAAAGCAGTTTCTGGAATTCGGTATTGACCCGTTTCAATATACAACTATTGCGAGTTGTGTTATGGCTTTGTATCGGGCTAAGTTTATGCCAGAGAATTCAATTGCTGTGTTGAAGGCGGAAAAGCAAAACAGGATAACCTCTCGGGCTTGTGTTGAATGGATAGCTTACAGAAGCAGGTTAGACCAAACGGATATCAAACACGCATTCAATGGCGGTGAAAAGATGTTTAACTTAGGGCAATCAAATGTTTACGTAGACGGCTGGGATGAGAAGAACAAAACCGCTTACGAATTTCACGGATGTTTCTGGCACGGATGTCCAAAGTGCTTTAATAGAAATACAATCAATACTAAGAAGAATGAAACGATGGGTGAACTATACAAGGCAACAATTAGACGAGAAAAAGACCTAAGCAAACAAGTAAGCAAAATAATAAGTATATGGGAATGTGAATGGAGATTAATGAAAACAAGTGAAACCCTAGCGGAAGATACTAATGAACGAATTACGGAACAAGAAGGACTTAATCCGTGAGAAGCAATGTTTGGAGGTAGAACGGATGCTCTAACATTGTATTGGAAATCACGGCACGACAACGAATACGCGAAATACATTGACATATGTTCTCTGTATCCGACCGTTATGTATCACGACCCTTTTCCACGCGGGCACCACGAAATCATACGGCCTTCAAATGACGACGACCGACTGTCTATGAAAAACAAAATCATAAACAGAGAATATTTTGGAGTGGCTAAGGTTAAGATGCTACCGCCGAGAAAATTACTACACCCCGTTTTACCTAAGGCAGATAGAGGTAAGCTTATGTATTACTTATGCGACAAGTGCGGAATGACTGAACAGAAAACCGAATGTAAGCACACCGATAACGAGCGAGCAATAACAGGCACTTGGGCAACACCCGAAATCTACAAGGCCTTAGACAAAGGCTACAAGCTAATTAAGGTATATGAGGTATGGCACTGGAAGGAACAGAGCAGTAGCCTTTTCAAAGATTACATAAAAACTTTCTTAAAGGTTAAACAAGAGTCAAGCGGATATCCTGATGGCTGTATTACAGAAGAACAAAAAAGAAACTACATTGCCAGTATGGAAGTCAAGATGGGAATTAAGATGGACGAAAACAAAATTGAAGAAAACCCAGGACGGCGAGCGGTTGCTAAGTTGTGCTTGAATAGTCTGTGGGGTAAGTTTGGTGAAAAGCAAAACAAAACTCAAAACAAAATGATTAAATATAAAGATACCTTATACAAGTTAATGAATGATAAGTCAGTTGATAACATAAACATAAACATTATTAACGACAAAATAATAGAAGCGAGTTATGACCTTAAACAGGATGCGGTAAGCGACCCAGTAAAAACAAATATTGTAGTTGCTTTATTTACGACCTGCCACGCGAGGATTAGACTATATGAGATGATGGACAAACTAGACAACAGAGTTCTATACCACGATACCGACAGTGTCATATACACAACAGACTTAACGAAAGGCGAAACAGATGTCAAAACGGGTAAGTTGTTAGGCGAATGGACAGACGAACTACACGGAGCAAAGATTACGACCTTTATCGGAGGCGGACCAAAGTGTTATGGATATGTCTTAGATAACGGCAAAGCAAGTATGAAAGTCAAAGGCTTTAGTATGAATTATGAAAACAATAAATCATTAAATTTACCAAATATGTTAAGTGTCATTAGTTGCGGACTTGGAATTAAAAACAACGACCTTATTGAGAACGGCAAGAATGAATTGTTAGAGTTGCTTAAAACTCAGGAAGAAAAAATGATTGCTAAACGAATTGAAAAATCTGGTAAAGTTGTTATTGTAGAGAACAGCAAGATAACAAGAGACAAACAACAGAAAAAAATAACGAGCGAATACTTAGAAAAAATATTCAGCTTTACTTACACTAAAAGAAATATTATAGGTATTGTTGACAATGCGATTGAAACTAGACCATTCGGATATTAAATGAAAAAAATTATAGAAAATTTATTTTTTTGCTTTTTTGCCTTTACCTTTAAAACTTCTAATCGTATGAATTCCTTTTTTTGGTTTAACTAACTTAGTATTTACCGCCGTCGCCCCTAACAATGATACAGGGTCAAATGCGGTTCGGTAGTTCGTGGTCAGCTTTGCCGTCTTCGCCCTTTTACCTTTTGGATTTATTTTCACAGCCACTCTGTCAATCACTCCTTCCACAAAGTCTCTTGTGCTAGAACCTTTATTATATGTAATAGCCTTCACCCCAGTCTGTCTGCTCAGGTCTTTCGCAATCGTTCCTCCAAGACTATGACCCGTTAGCTCTACATTATCCTTACCATATTTTTTTATAACCTCATCAACCAGCTTCTGCTCTTCTTTATATCTTGGAGTTTTCTTTAAAACCCCCTTTACTAATGCGACATCGGTTAATAGGTCCCTTTTATCCGCACTTCCTCTAAATGCCACAATCGCCTTACCATCTTTTTCATACACTGTTGATTTTTCTTTGCTGACTACTGGTTTCCATCCGTCAGCACCTTTTCTATCTGACGAAGACAAATAGACATCCTCAGACAACTCCGCACTGCCTCCCTTCTGTTTCCTGTATTCTTTACCAGCCTTTTTCAATGCCTCCTTGTAGCTTATGTTATGCTTAGCGGAGTAAGCCTTAACGAACTTTATCCAATCACTCATTGCAAAGCTACGTTTGCAAAACGTATGCTATATTAATTATTTATTTTTTATTTTTTTATATTACCCTATATATAACACCCTACTATGACCACCCTAACAAGACTGTGTGAGAAGTTTGAAAAACTTTCAATTGAAAGCAAAAAGAAATCATTTTCTCTCGCCGATGTTAAAAATGTAATTAACGAAGAAATTCAAGCTATTGAAGCAAAGAGAAATTCACAACCAAAAGACACATTTCATTTTGGAAAATACAAGGGAAAAAAAATAGAAGACATTGCGAAGATTGATAAGCCATATATTGAATGGTTAGTTCGTCAGCCGTGGTGTCGTAATAAAGATGAATTGAAAAAGTATTTGTAGGGGCAAGCCCCTACGACCCCGCCGTTGGGGTATTTGTTTTTTTTGTTTTTTGTTTGGTAAATCACTAAGTCAGCATCGGAGGGGGTTGTAGGGGGCGAAGACCCCTACTGATCTTCAATAAAATTAACTATGACACTTACATTTCCTCCACTATTATTAGAGATAGCCTTTTGTAAAAATGTTAGATTTTCGCCAGGAGAGAGTTGAATGTCGTAAGTTCGCAGGTCAATAAGCTGGCTAGAAGTAGAATTAACATAAAGTTTAAGGATGACATCCGTTATAGTGGCACCACCTAGGGCAGTCGCACTGGTGTCCTTTGATACGATTGAAGTTTTGGCATCAATATCAACAAAGTTCTCACCCGTAAGTGTTCCAGTCGTTTTCACAATTCGCACTATATTGACTTTATTATCTTCGTTTGAGATGCTCACGAGAGTTGGATAAACTATTGAATAATTGGTCGCAACACCACCAAAAGTTGCTTTATTTTTTATGCTGAGAATTGGGCTTTCAGTGATGTTCGCCGCCTTATTTCCTTCCGCTTCATTTGATATGCTTGAATTAATAGTGTTGGTGCCTTCAACAAACAAACCGACACTAGCTGTTTTTAGAATTTGGACACCATCACCCACAGCATAATTAGATATATTAGCGGAGAAGGGTAAAGTCGTATTCCGCAGACTAACTCCAGTATGAGCATTCGCATACTTGATAGTGTGTATTAATTGAAATTCGCCAGTCTCTGGGTTCTCAATTGAAAACCTTATAGCGCCAAAGCCCAAGTATTGAAATTGAATTTGAAATACATTTCCCTTCGTCCAGTCTAGATCGGGCATATCTCCTGTTCCATCACAAGGGTCATCCCAGTCTGCTTGTGGTATGAAGTTGTCATCTCCTGCTATTGAATGGAGGATGAGCATTCCGTCCTCATTATCCTTCCAAAAATAGAAACCGTTGTTGCCATCACTTTCTCCTATTCCAATAAATGAACGATAATCTTTGGTTTCATCTGTTTCCCATAAGGCTGTAAAGCGACACAGGACACCCATACCCGTTCTGTATTTTATTCTTTTTTTGCTCGTCAATACAGCATTAGCATTAGTCTTTCCTTCTGTTTCTAATTTAGCCATATTCGTATCAAATGAAACGGTCGCCTTTGTTTCTGTTTTCGTCCATATTCGTGTATTAACTGTGTAGGGAAAGATTTCCTGTAATACTGGTGTTAATGAGCTGGTTAATGTTTCACCAAAGGCGGTTTTCATATTGTTGGTTTCAATGTGCCCATCGTATCCGACTTTGACATTTACGAAGTCTCCGTCTGGATTTTGTGCTATCAAATTTCTCTGGTGAGACATATTAGGAGCTTTTTTTACAAAAAACCTCCTACAACCTCAAAAAATGTTTTGTGTAAATTCCTATATTATCAAAAAAATAAATTAACTTTCAAAAATTAATTACTACCTCTTACCTAACTGGCGGGGGTGCGGGGGCTTCCCCCTGCTAAGTCTTAATAATTTCAATACCCCTTATAATAACATCTTGTTGAAGGATGGCAAAAGTGTAGTGATTGAGGTTGTTTCCAGCAGTAGTAGAAACGAACTCATATCGTCGCTCGGTGTCAAGACTCAGACCAGACTTTTCATAACCTTCAACATTCTTCTCGTGAAGTGGGCGGTTGTTATCCCAGTAATCAACATGGAACCAGTTATACTTATAGATATCAGAGTTCAAAATAGCACTTCCCTTCAACTTATCCTTCAAAATCATATAGTCTTCGTTATCAGAAGTATCAATGTCAAATTGCTGCATTCTACTACCATCCATAGTTGTATAATAAGTTGTAATTTTAGTGTCGTTTCTATGGTCGTTATCAAAAGAAGTAGAAGAGCTTTCGCTGTTGTGAAAAGCAGAAGTATAGATACGACGAATTCTTTCACCCTGGGCCCTATTCATTTTTACCACAAAGTTCTGATTACCAGTTCCAAGGTTGTGCTTCCACGAAATAGGATATTCAATAGTAAATCTAAAACCTTCACCAGCGATTTTGCTTTGAACTCCAAGGATGACATTTGGGTCTGTTTCAACCGCGAGAAACAAGTTCAAATTTGAAACAACAGCACCAGTAGCACCAATTGCAGCACCTTCAGCAATGTTAGTGGCACTGGTTCCCGTAAACATAGTTCTACTAGTTCCTTCCCATACAATTCGCATATCCATAATTTCATTAAAACCAAGTGTTTTATCAATTTCAAAAATAGTTCCAAAAATCATACCCAAAGGCAATTTAACATTGATAACTGGTGTGCTATCAGCGGTATTGACGGCAGTAGCAGCACCCTGAATTGCTCCGACTTCAAAATACTTGGCCTCCTCATAAGCTACATTAACAAATGAACCTCCTACTCCGTTATAACTATTCAAAAGGTCATTGTGGCGACGAGCACTCATTGACGGGAGATTTACCAAAGTCTTAACACTATCGCCGACAGCATTGATAGCGGCGATAATCTCATCCTTCCTATCACCAGCATCAGTTGCTTGAATTCGTAGAGTTCCGAATGTAGCAGCACCAGGAGCGACAGCGGCAGCATTACTTGCAGCTGGATAATATCTTGAAGCAATATTCAAAGTAGCATCATTAAGCACATTACATTTTTGAAGCATCGCACCACTAGAAACACCAGCACCGTGGTTCTCCAAAGACATATACTTATCATAACTGATTTCAGGCTTCCAAATCATCTTAGTGTAATTTCCAACATGTTGAAGATTACACAAATACTGCCCGCTTCGGCTTCGCAATTCAATACTTCTAATCATAGACAAGCAATCCATAAAGATACGATTAGCATTGTTCTGTCCTGGGTTTCGTGCTGTGTAAGTAAATCGCAACACACTACGAGCGAGGTTCAGCGGGCGAGTAGGGATTTCAAATGTGCTTTCATTACCTCCCGCAGTGGTGAGAGTAATATTCGCCGACCCTTCACGGCTGGTAAGTTTGTTTAATTCATATTTTCCCTTCAACAGTTCTTTAGGTTGGTGGTCTCATTCTTGACCATATCCATATTGAGACGGCATTTTTTCTTTTTTCCGAAGTTTTTGGTTGCAAAGATTTTTCAAAAGGTTCTATATCTTATGGATAAAAAAATAAATAATTATAATATTATCGGCTTTTCAACAAATTGAAAAATGAGGTAAATAAATCAAAATAATTCGTTTCACGGTAAATTAACAATGTCATAACAATACCCAACCCGTTTAGGTTAATCGGTTGGTCGTTTTCGTCAGTTAAGTAAAACCTAAATACATTGTTTGAATTGGCGGACAGTCTTTTGCCGTATTCGCTTCCAGACCCATCGTAGATAACAGAGCCGAACGGGATTTCATTTGCGGTGTATATTTCTTGGAGCACGTGATTATCACCTTCCCCCACGAGGTCGCTTTGTAGATACAATGTTTTTTCGCCCGTCAAGATTATGACATTTGGGGACCTAATGGTATTATTAGCGAAGAAGTAAGTAGAGGACCGTTCAAACCCCATAATTTCGTGGATACGAGTTTCGTCATCAAACACAAACCGCGGTTGAATGTTAATGGGATTGTTCGCCACGGTAAATAATAACTTGCCATCTTCTGGGTCAGTGTTCGTGTTGTTGCTTGTTATTGCATATGTAAGGCCGTTTGGGCTTTCTGCGGTTAGCACCTCGGCTAGCTTCTGTCTTAGGTTATTCATCGTGTAATTTCCCTCTGGTATCGTAATGACAGCCTCGTTGCCGTTTTCACTCAGAATAAAAGTGTTGTAAGGACTTGCCACAGAGTAATACGACTTCGGAACATAGATATGTAAAATTTTACAATGTGTCGGGTTGTCCAATCCTCTTAAATCCAAAGAGTGTGTAAAGTCGCTGTCTGTGCCGTTTATCCTGTTTTTGCTGTTTATGTAATAGATACCGCTACTTCGTCCTCCCTTATATTCCATTGTAGGGACACCCTACGACCCGACTTTTTGGATATATAATAGAAAATATATTTTTTTTGTTTTTACATCTATCGATGTAGTCGATAATTACTTTAAACCACTTGTGGGGTTGCGGGGGATTGCCCCTGCTAAATAAAAGTATCAAAACCATATCCATTCTGCGATTTCAACTCCTCCGCCTCCTTTTCTTTCAAATCAGTCCATCCACTGGCGATAATTCTGTTTCTCTTTTCGTCTTCCAAATCTTTTGCTTGCTTATTTACTTCATCAGTTATATCCGTTATTCCACTTGGAGATGATTGTGGATTGGTTTTTTATGGTGTTTTTTCTTCAATAGGTGCGGTTAAAAGTCCTTGCTTAGTTCTCCGCTCTACCTGTAATTCCTTAATAAGTCGTTGCTCTTTCCTGAGTTCTCGGTCCTTTTCATCCTGTCTTTCTTTTATGTCGGCTAATTCTTTGCGGTGTTGCCTCTTCCTTTCCTGGTCTTTTTCTTCAATGTCCGCTTTCTCCTTCTTGTCTATGGCTTCTATCTTTTCATATTTCTCCTGTTTTAGTTTATCTAAATGGTCTTGAATAGCCAACCTTGTATTTTGCTCAATCTCGGACAGGCTTTGAACTTTTTTCAGTTTGCTTTTTGTAGGGACTTCGCCCCTACGACCCCGCCGGTGGGGTTTGAAAGGGGTATCCCCTTTCAGGTATTTCAAAAAAAGTTTAACTATTTGAAGAGTGCTCATATCTTGCGTTTTCTTACCAAAATTCAAATAATGCCTCTTCTTCAAATGAATGATGTATGGTTTCCCATTCTTAGTTCTATAAACTCGTGGCGGTCTTACCTTGCGATTTTTTGCCATCTTATTGTATATTATATTGAAAAAAATATATAAAGTTAATTTAAATTACACTGCGAGGGGTTTTTGCGAGCAAAAAGCTCAACTCGTTGTCCCTACTAAAATTTAAGTGCCCCACGGCCTCGTTGCTTGCCGTATCCCATATCGCTCGCAACCTTTTGAACTTTGCCAGCATAAGGAACACCAACCCTGTCCAAAGCACCAGCAAAGCGAGAGATTGTTTTGTCCTTTTTCAAATAGTTATTAATATTCCTAAATGTATTGCCGACCTTTTCCCAGTTTATTTTACCTCCCTTTTGACCAGCACCCTTTTGTTTCTTGCGACCAGTTTTCTTTTTTCCGCCCGCCATTGTGTTTGAGTTTCTTGTTATTTTTCCGACTGTTGGAATGACTTCAACCCTTGTTGTTTTTACGACCATTATAATATATGAAAAAAAATAATTAATAATAAATTACAAAAATCGCTTATTGAAATTTTGCCTCAGTTCGTCCGATACCGCATCCACATACAAAAAGTTAAATCGTTCTTTGGTAGCCTCGTGGTATTTTTCAATGAAGTATTCTAAATCATATCCAAGGTCCAGATGCTTATACACGAGTTCTATTTTATCCTGAGACTGTCCTGGAAAAATAAGAAGGTAGTCCAGCTGTTTAATAGCCTCAGGTTTTAGGTCGTTCAGATATTGCGAACTCATAATCACCTTACTTTTATAATGGCGATTTTTTTTACATAAATCGCTAACTGATTTATCTCTGAGCCCGCTACCCAAATCATCTAACACGAACACGACTTCTGGTGTGATGTATTTGCTCGGTCTCTCCACCTTTTCGCCTCCCTCCTTTTTTTCCTCTTTTCCAAAATATAAAAACTTAGGCTTTTCTACTTCATCCTTCCCATCCTGAATGATTTCGCCTTCTTCTTGCTCTTCGTCTGGCTTGTTGAGCTTGTCCAACTCGTAATCAATCACACTGTATCCGTCCGTTTTCAAGTATGTATATATAGCCAATGGATTGCCTTTCTTCTTAAAGTGCTTAACCATTTCTTTGTAAATGTTGTCCTTATGTATTGTGCTGGCGATAATAACAATCCTCGTTTTTCTGTCAGTTGTTCGTTTCAGGATTTCAAACAGTGCTGTCGTCTTGCCACTCTTCTTGCGAGCGAGAAGAAAAATATTGGCATACGGTTCATCAAATAACTTATATCCTTTTGCCAACTTGTCTCCATCTCCGTTTTGCTTGACTGGTTTCACCTTTACATTATTGATTTTCTCCATCACTATATTTTAATTAACCGAGAAATAGTTATGAATTTTTTAATACATACATCTACCGATGTAGTCGGTAACATTGTTGCTACGCAACGAATTCCAAACAAATAACAATTCTTCCAGCTAGTTGGTCGGTCTCAATATTTCCGCTGTCTGTTTTAAGCACTTTAAACGTGTATTGCCCGTCGGTCCAACCTACCGTTCCCAAGTTGTAGCCGAGATTTGAAATGTTTGCGATGTTGCTGTCTGCGAATGTGCCAATAATACCAATGCGGTCCATATAAAGGATTTTTGTTTTCGTTTCCGATGTATCATTCGTGTAGTGGATAAACTTAACATTCATTCTGGTTGGTGTAAAGTTCATTTGAATGTTTTTGTCAAATGTCTTGCTACCATTAACCCCGCCTGGAAAATCATTACTTAGAAAAATAATCTTTTGGTATTTATAGTCCATTGTGATGCCCTCTATATTTACATTTATAAACTTTTTATTAATTAATATTTCTGCTCGGACTGCCTGTGATTTCTATTCGCGGGTCAGTGTCAAAAAAAATGAAAGCTGTGTGTGGTGTATTCAAAAAGGATGTGTGTATAAGCCGATGAGCGATTGGTGTGTTAGTTTTGATGAAGCTATTCCGCTAATCTGTGCTGGTGATAGCTCTTGGTATAAAATCTATCTGTATGAATGCTCACTTCTTTGAACTAGATGGGCTAGGAAGGCAGATGCCGATAAGCAAGGTCAAAATACCCACATAAGTGTTAGCAACCTCGCACGGTAAGTTCTTTTCAGACAGCCTCACGATACAAAGGGTGATGATGGCGATAATGATACCCATCTGAAATAAGTATTTAATAAGACGGCTGTCGGTTTTTCGCTTTGTCAAACAGCAATCCCAGCTGTCCTCGTATTCGTGGTCTAATTTTTTTTCTTCCTGCTTAATTTGGACATCTAATACCCTATTTTTGTGACATCTGTGAGGTCTTCCGTCTCTATGATTGGTGGTGGTGGGTGTAATCTAGGGGGCATTTGAAGGAAATAAAACTGCTCGTATTTCTGCTAATTGGTTAGTTTGGTCTTGTAGTATATTAAGTAAAATTTTATTTTCTTTTTCTAAATTATTCACCTTTTCCGATAACTCCTGTGTCGCCTTAACTATTGGGGCTATTAAATCAAAATAGTTCATCGTTTTTAATTCTTCTGTTGTCCCATCGTCTTTTGACATTTTATGGTCTTCAACGGGGTTAAAACATATTAATTTTTTTTCAACTAATTCTTCAATATCCTGAGCAATAAATCCGCAATTCTCTCTTTTTGATTCTTTAAGTTTGAAGCACTTTGGTTTGAGCGCATTGATAAAATCTAAACCACAGAATTTGGCATCTCTTATGTCGGTTTTATGTCGTCTGTCAGAAGTATTAACAATTCCACTGCTGGTAAGTGTTGCTCTCGTGTTCGCTCCCGTGGTTTGGAAATAACAAGTGCCATATTCTCTAAAATACATTTGATCTGAGTTTCTCTTACAAAATATGCCGTGGTTGTCGTCCAGCCACCTTATACCGCACGTAGTTGTCGTGCCGTCTGAAAAGTAAAGTTGAGAGGCGGAGTTGTTAATCGTTATGGTGTCGCTTGATGTTATGCCACTTCTACACCACAAATAACCATCGCTTCCTCTCACTGACATTAAAGCGAAGTCTGACCCATTTTCCCATATAAAACCTTCTGTTGCGGCAGCTCCAGACCTAAATCGCACAGCATGAGTAGTAATTCCATTAGCTGATGGTGCCGTTCCTGTTCCGCTTAATGCTTTATTCGCCCCAGATTGCCCCATATAAATACCCCACGCCGAGTTTCCCGTCTCCCATAGAAATATTCCTCTGGTATTTCCCCCGTCTGTTCCACCTTGAATTGATAGTTTTGACCCATTAAGACCTGCTGTGGTCGTTAATGTGCCAGTGTATGTAATCCCCGCATTTGCTGTTATTAATCCACTTGCCGTAAGTGTTGTTGTTGATATCCCAGCATTTGCCGTTAATAGGCCTGCTGTGCTTATGTTCATAGCCTCAGTCCACGATGCTATATTGCTCCCCGCAGTTATTCCTGTTTTATAATAAAAAGCGAGTTTGTTGGCTTTTTGAATTAGAAAGTTTGAACCGCTGTGGCTTGATTTAAAGTTCGTGCCATCAAAATAAGCATCAAAACATAAATTAATATCGTTGTGCGCCCAATTAAATAATTGGAATGTTGGATAAGCATCTTCCGTTGTTATTGTCTGAAAGTGTGCTCCTGCGGCATCGCCCATAGTTCCATATATTTCTAAACCTCCTGTCGCCCCTACTCCTTTTGTTGCTTTGCCTATGATTATCGGTTTGCCTAGTGCTGTTGTTATTTTATCACTTGCGGTTATAGCATTACTAAATGTTTTAGTTCCTGCTATGGTTTGGTCTCCTGTTAATTTCACGCAATTATCATCAACATACTTTTTATTTGCTACATGGTCTGCTAGTGTTGGTATTAGATTGGTTCCCATTGAAATTTGATTGTTAAAAGTTTTAGTCCCTGCTATGGTTTGGTTTCCTGTTATTTTCACATTTTGCCCGTCCAATGTATCTACATAACTTTTGTTTGCTCCATCGGCCGCTAATGTTGGAGTTCCAAGGTTGGCTATTTTGCTACTATTGCAATCTAGCCCCGAAGCATTTACCCAACCGACTATCGCCCCATCAATAACGAAACTTACTTTTTTCGCGTTTATTTCAAAGTTATAATTCACACCCGTGCCCATATCAAGGCATCCGATAGTTCCTATATTGGCTGTGGAGTTAAAAACCACGAATGTTCCTTTGGTTGTCGCATTCGTTGAATTTCCAGTTATTTCAAGGGCACTGCTAAATGTTTTAATTCCTGCTATGGTTTGGTTTCCTGTTAATTTGACCACCGAAGTGTCAAGGGTTGAAACATCAATGCCATCAACCAAATTCACATTCGTTATGCTTTGCCCTCCCATATTTAGTCCGCCATTTGCCGTTATCGCACCGCTTGCCGTAAGTGTTGTTGTTGATATCCCCGCATTTGCTGTTATTGCCTTTGAAGCAGTAATTGCTGTGTTGTTAATTCTAAATAATTCATTTGAACCTCCATAGTAAAATACGTGGCTCGCCCCCGCACTATCAACATTATATATTAATATTCCACTAGCAATACCAAACCCATAAAATACTGTTGTTGATTCCCCTCCTCCATCATATAAAACTAGTTTATTGTTTGTGTTTAGATAGCCTGACCTGTCCAGAAATATTTTTTTACCTGCTCCAACTACTATATTGTCGCTTGTTGTTAAGGCTGTGGTTGATACACCCGCATTTGCTTTAATTTCGTTGCTAAATGTTTTAGTTCCTGCTATGGTTTGGTTTCCTGTTAGTTTCACGTTCTGCCCGTCTAATGTATCCACATAACTTTTGTTTGCTCCGTCCGTTGTCGCTGTTGGTGTGGCTAAGTTTGTTATTTTGTTGTTGTTTAAAGATAGTGTAGTGCCAGTTGCGGTCGCGATTACATTATTACCTGAATATAACTCAACATACGAACCAGTTATTTGTATCGGATAATAGGCCGCAGTTGCTATTTTTTGTGCGGAAATCATTCCAATATTTGTCGCTGTATCAAAGGCAACACCGATACCATCAAAAGCAGTTGGAGCAGTAGCACCCCGCACTTCTATTGTTGAAGTAAATTTTTTATTCCCTGCTATGGTTTGGTCTCCTGTTAGTTTAACAACCGAAGTGTCAAGGGTGGAAACATCAATGCCATCAACATTACCCACATTTGTAATCGCAAATCCTCCCATATTTAGTCCACCCGTCATACTTGCTGTGCCATCTAATCTAAGAAAAGGTGAAGCGACATTTCTCCATTGACCTGTGCTGTAAATGAGCAGTTGATTATCGGCTGGTGTTGTTATTAGGCAGTCGCTTAAAGCATCTATTGATTTAGTGGCTAGTCGTGTGTCAAAGTCAGTATTTGCCCTAGCGGTGGTGTAGTATAGATTTGTTCCTTCTTTTAAGTCTGCGGTCGTTTTCAATAAAAGCCTTGCATCAAAGTCTGTATTTGCCCTTGCTGTCGTATAGTATAAATTAAGTCCTTCGGTTAAGTTAGTGGTTGATTTAGTAGCTAGTCGTGTGTCAAACCTTCCATCAGTATAGTATAGATTGGTTCCTTCTTTTACATCGGCCGTAGATTTTAAAGCGAGACGTGTGTCAAAGCGGTTATCAGTCCAATAATAATTAAGTCCTTCGGTTAAGTTAGTTGTTGATTTAGTTGAAAATCTTGTGTCAAACCTTCCATCAGTATAGTATAGATTAGTTCCTTCTTTTATGTCCGTTGTGCTTTTGGTAGCCAGTCGTGTGTCAAATCGGCCGTCGGTAAAATAAAGATTTATCGGGACGGCATCTTCTGGCACTCTATCTGTGTTTAAGCCAATAATATTAGTGTTCGTTAAATCAAGGTTGGCTATATTTAGACTATCAACAGAAAACTCATTCAATCCTAATAAACTTTTGTATTGGCTCATTGAACCACTATATAATTAGTTTATTAATAAAAACTAAATAATATTATTTTGTATATTAATATAAACAAGCCATAAAATGCCGAGAGGTAATAGAGAGGTAGCTATGAAGAATCTTGAAAAGGGTTGGGAGGCTAAGAAGAACCAGGCTAAGCAAAGAAAGATTGAAAGAGCGAGGGAATTACTCGCGGAGGAAGAGGCTAAAAATGTGAAAGAAATGAATGACGACGAAAAGATGGACCACGTGTCTAAGAAACAGTTGGCTAAGGATATGATTGATGGAAGAGACGGTGAGATAAGTGAGGAAAGCAGTGAAAGTGAAGAAGAGGTTGAACAAGACTTTGTAGATATCGTTGCCCGACGGGTTGCGGGTATGAAATTGAAGACCAAACAGAAGAAGACAAAGAAGGTGGTAAAAAAGAAAGTGGAAGAGGAGAGCGATAGTGAGAGCGAAAGTGAGGAAGAGGAACAGCCTAAGAAAGGTAAAGGAAAGAAGACTGGTCGTGTTAATGTCAATGTTTATAATCAACAACCCGAGAAACCAAAAAAAGAAAGCAATGATGTTTCAAAAATATTTTTAAAGTTCTGAAACTTTTGAAAAAGTTTCACAAAACATTTTGCTGAAAGATTTTTTAAATCTTTCAATATAGGAACACCAAAAAAATTCGGGTCGTAGGGTGTCCCTACAATGGATTACAAACACAGCAATCCACAAAATACTGAAACCGGAGGTGATGAGGCGAAGTCTCTGCTAGATAAAGAAGAAGTTGAAAAAAAGAAAATTGAAGAAGCTTCTGAAATACACCATCAATCTAAGACCCCTAAAAAATGGAATACTATACTAGCCCCTGAGCCTGAACCATTAAGCCAAGTGTTTATTGACTTAATGGATATGTCTAAAATAGCAACTAAGAAAGGAAACAACAACTACAACTTTGGTTTAGTAATGATTGATGTTTATTCTCGTCGTGGTTGGATTGAACCGATCAAAAATAAAACAACGGGAGAAGTATTAGAAGGATTAAAGAAAATGCCTAAACCTAAAAGGATTACGTCCGACAACGGCGGTGAATATAAAGGGCAAGTTGCCGAATACTTCAAAGAGAATGGAATTCAACATACTACAAACGAAGTTGGCGACCACCGAACTATGGGCATAGTAGATAGATTTATTAGAACAATAAGGAACGATTTAAATTTTATGTGGGAAGTTAATGACGATTTTATTTGGGTTCCTTACATTTATGAAATTGTTAATAATTATAACAATACATACCATAATACAATTAAGGCTACGCCTATGGAAGTCTATGAAGGTAAAAAGAAAAACGATCAAGAAATATATAGAGCTGGTCTTATTAATAAATTTCCTAAGAATTCAACCGTAAGAAAAGAACTAGAAAGAACGGTTTTTTTCTAAGGGTGATGTTCAGTATTCAAAGGCTATATATAAGGTTAAAGGGCGTAAAGGCTTCAAGTTGATTCTTTCAGATCACGAAATAATCAGCCCTCAGCAATTATTAAAATCTAAGTTTGATAAACAGGTTGATGAAGAAGAACAGACTAATTCAAAATTAAAAAAAATAACTCAGGAACGGAACACTCAAAGGTTATTAAATCGTGAAAGCATAAATCACAGTAATATAAGAACTTCAAGCAGAATGAAAAAGAAAATTGAAAAATTAGACCTTTAATAACCGAATAAATTCAATCCTACTTTATCCATAATTGATTGGTGTTTCTCAGTTCTTGTATGTCTTTTTAAGTGTGCATATGAAATCATAACACCACATTCACACTCAACTAATTTTGATTTGTTTTCTCGTATTTTTAGTTTTTGTAAATTACTGTATAGTTTTGAGTTTTCTTTTCTGTATTGCTTTCTCTTTTCTTTATTTTTTTCCTCCCATTCTTTAAATTTTTTTGCTATTTTCTCTTTATGTTCTTGCCTATATTTTCTAAATCGTTCTTTGTTTTTTTCACGATATTGTTTAATTTGATCTTTGTTTGCTTCATAATATTGTTCGTGATATTTGGTATCTTCCCTCCACTGCTTAACAGTTCTTCCTGCGATACATCTATTAATACAGTTTTCTGTCTGTCTCATTATTTCTCCTTCTCGCTTACAAAGTTCCATCTTGTTATTACAAGAAAACATTTCAATAAGTTCAATGTAGTTATCATCATATTTCAATATCTCAAAAGAAGTCATATATCGTTTGTTTTGCTTATAATGTGCTCTATGAGCATACAATCTTTTATGTAATGGGTTTGTAGTAGAACCAATATATATTTGGTTTGTCTGGTGTGAACGAATAGCATATATCTTTCCTTGGTTGTAGTCTGGCATTTGTCTTGTGTTGTCTCTTTTTGTCTTATTATGTCCTTTTCTATAATATAAAATTATTTTTGTAACAACTTTGCATTTTGTATTTTTTTTGTGTTGGAGCAAATCCACAACTCCAAAACACAAAAAAAGCTATTTTTGGTGTTCGGAGAAATCTGTAGGTCTATTTTACAGTTTTCGTGTTTTGGTCACGGGCTCATTTCCTTTTTATTATCAATGGGGGTTGTAGGGGTTTCCCCTACATTGCCATTTTGTCCCGTGCGGGCCGAACGGTGTGTGTCCCTGGGGGCGGGGGGTGTGTATTGAAAAAGTGTCTTGTAGTGCGACCCTATACTACTTACTACTACTACTACTACTACTACTACTACTACTACTACTACTACTACCTACTACTACTACTACTACTACTACTACTACTACTACTACTACTACTACTACTACTACTACTACTACTACTACTACTACTACTACTACTACTACTACTACTACTACTACTACTACTACTACTACTACTACTACTACTACTACTACTACTACTACTACTACTACTACTACTACTACTACTACTACTATACTACTACTACTACTACTACTACTACTACTACTACTACTACTATACTACTACTACTACTACTACTACTAACTACTACTACTACTACTACTACTACTACTACTACTACTACTACTACTACTACTACTACTACTACTACTACTACTACTACTACTACTACTACTACTACTACTACTACTACTACTACTACTACTACTACTACTACTACTACTACTACTACTACTACTACTACTGCTGCTGCTGCTGCTGCTGCTGCTGCTATTATTATTATTATTATTATTATTATTATTATTATTATTATTATTATTATTATTATTATTATTATTATTATTATTATTATTATTATTATGGACACAGTGATAGCCAGTGGTCAAGTTCTACCATCTGGGCCCTGTCGCCAGTTCGATTCCCGTCGGTGCCAACAGTATTTTCATTGAACATACCGGTCTATTTCTGGACCAGTATTTTCATTTAACATACCGGCCCGTCTGGAAGTGTTGGAACTGCCCTTGCGGGGGTGTCATTAGAGCTTATCGTCAATTCTTCGTACTCCCCTCACGGGTGAGATGATGGAGGCAATGTGTGGAAATGCATCAGCCATTGACAGAGAAGCACTATTATTATTATTATTATTATTATTATTATTATTATTATTATTATTATTATTATTATTATTATTATTATTTTGGGGGGCACCAATACATGGTTGGGTGTCACCGCCACACGGCGGGGTTGGGGCCGTTGGCAGCTTGTTATGAGGGGTACATAATCAGTGCTCCACTGATTCATGAGACGGAAACTTTTACTGAGAGAAGCTCTCTCACCACGCTCACGGCTCTTGGCTCGGGGTGGCCTCTGGTATCACTCGGGGTGCGGGGGGTGGGGGTTATCTGAGGGAGGGGGTTGGGCTCAGTGGGTCACTGGACAGGTTGGTTAACTAAACTACTGTCGGTATGAGTGGGAATGAAGGCGACAGGCTCCACACATTTCCACAAGCCTTGAAATCACTCAACTGCCACAGTAGCGACTGCCTGGACGCGGGGCTCCTGACTCACCCTCTCTACCAGAACCCCTCGTGCTCACTTTGCGGATGCCATGGGGATGCTCTGGCGGAGGGTCGGGACGTGTTGGGTGCATGTGACCGGGCCTGTCACTTAGTGTTCTCGGTAGATGACTCTTTTGTAGCTTCTATCGGACGCAGGGTGGCTTGCCACGACACCTCAATGATGCATAGTACGTCACGTCTCTGACCTGGTTACGGGGGCGGGTAACTGAGGCAGGTTCCTGAAGGCTGGTTACGGAAGCTATGTTATTGTTGTTGGGTTCCTGGCTGCTATGTTATTGTTGTTGGGTTCCTGGCTGCTATGTTATTGTTGTTGGGTTCCTGGCTGCTATGTTATTGTTGTTGGGTTCCTGGCTGCTATGTTATTGTTGTTGGGTTCCTGGCTGCTATGTTATTGTTGTTGGGTTCCTGGCGGCGTACATGTTTATGCTTTTTTAAGGGTTGAGCTTTAAATAACCCCACTCGGGTCTTCTTTTATCGAGCTCACCACTCGGTGGATGGAGGCCTGGGGTAGACTTATACGATGTTTTTGATGCTAGGTTCCGTCTCCAGGGATTCGACTGGCATCGCTGCTTTGCCTCACCGCACTGCCTCACCCACACATCCACGCTGGCACACTGTTTCTCCGCTTGCTCTTGTACCTATGTCGCACACAGCTATGAGCTCACGCCGATGAGTGGTTGTGACGAGGTGCACCCAGCTGGATTGCGGGCGAGCCACGGCGGCCTCGCTCTCGCTCTCTCTCTCTCTCTCTCTCTCTCTCTCTCTCTCTCTCTCTCTCTCTCTCTCTCTTTTTTTTTTTTTTTTTTGTTGCTTTGCTTTGCTCTGCTTTGGGCGAGGCCTAGCTTTCACATGGGCGGGCTGAGCCTATGAGGGGCGCACGATAAGCGTTCCATTGATTTATGAGACGGGTCCCAATTACTGAGAGTAACTCATGTGAGTTGCTCATCATACTCATGGCTCTTGGCTCGGGGTGGCCTCTGGAATCACAAGGGGTGGGCACTGGGGGAGGGGGTTGTGTTCAGAGGGTCACCGCGAAGGATGGTCAACCAAACTACTGTCGGTCGGAGTTTGTACGAAGGCGAGAGGCCCTACACCTTACCACAAGCCTTGAAACGACTAAATGACCAAAGTAACGACGGACCGGAGCGGGGCTCCTGGCTCACCCTCTCTCTCAGCACTCTTCGTGCTCATCCTGCGGATGCCATGGGGTTGCTCTGGCGGAGGGTTATGGGGTGGTGGGTACACGTGCACGGGCCTGTCACTCTGTGCTCTCGGTAGATGACTCACTTGCAGCGTTTATCGGACGCAGGGTGGTTTGTCACGACACCTCTACCTCGATGATGCACAGCGGGTCCTGCCTCGTGCCTGGTTACGGATGCAGGTGAGTGTTTGTGTGTATTCCTATACATACGTACACGTATGCTTTTTAAGGGTTGAGCTTTAAATAACCCCACCTGGGTCCTCATTTATCGAGTTTACAACTCGATCAATGCGGCACCGGGGTCCCATACCACTTATGTCAGGTTCTTATGCGAAGAGCGCGGCCGCTAGTGGTGGCCCTATGGGTCAAGGCGGTAATCCTTCAGGTTTAGACGTTCCCCGTGGGAGTGCGCCTGCGGGTGGCGATGGCTACTCGGCCGGGGTGGGGTGGTCGAGTGCTCGCGTACCTGACGGGCAACCTGAATCACGTAGAGCCAGCAATCCTGCTGCATCTCGATCACCCTCCCCAACCTCGGAAGAGAAGTCACGTCCGGAAAGGTCTGGTCACGGCGTGTGGCAAGCGGTACCGCCACCGAGGAGGTGGCGGAGGAAGGTACGAAATGAGCTGGATAAGAGATGTTGCATAGTATGGGGGCTATCGCATGTCTCTCAGACAGTGGTCATGGCGCGAGAGCTCCGAATTCTCGGTCTCGGGGAAGTCGAGGTGGAATTCGCTGGCAGAGGTAGTGGGCGACATTTGCGGATTAAATGTGCGTCTTGTGAGGAGGCGGAGAAGATGGTGCGGCTGCTGCGGGAGCGTAAGTTCTTCACGGGAAAGGTTCACGTTGCGACGGGTAGGACTTTCCGGGAAAGAGAGAAGCAGCGGGCTGCACGGGGGGGTGCCCAGTATGTAGAGATGCAGAGGGAGCTTCGCAAGCAGGGGTTTGGCTACTGGGTGCTCGACGTGGAAGTCGACGAGCCCCAGGGCGAAGCCTCAAGCGGTGAATCTCCCTTGGCGGAGTGGGGCGGGATGCGGGAGCTGGAGGAGCTGGGGCGGAGGGTGCAGGATGGGCCGTGGAGGGTGGCGGAGGGCTCCAGGCGGGTTCAACCGAAGCGCAGGCATCGGCATCAGCTTCGTTCTTCCCAATTTGTGAAAGGCTTCCCACTGAGGGTGGCCTCACATAATTGGCAAGGCAAAGTGGGTGCGGATAGCCCAGGCTTTGGGGAATGGCCGGAGCACTACAAGGAGCGAGGCTGGGTGATCGTCGGAGTCCAGGAGCACAACCTATCGTCGCAGAAGGTGGAGAAGCTCCAAGTCGACGGCTTCGCAGTCCTCGGCAAAGCGGCTGCAACTGGTGCGGGCTCGCGTCTCTTGGGGAGTCTTGACGTTGGTGGCCAACTATCTGGCACCGTGCGCTACCATTGTACAGGCGCCTGTTCCACACCCACAGCAATTGTGGGTGAGGCTGTCGTCTGGGAGCGCGACGGCGTCGGATGTGTTCGTCGGCAACGGCTACTTCCCCCAAGAAAATCAACGAGAGGAATCTATTGCAGCCTATGAGGCGTGGCAGGCGGCCGTCTCCTACTTCGCCACCAAAGGTCATGTGGTTACGGTTGGTGATGCTAATGCTAAGCTGGGGCCCGCCAGAATAGCGCGGGAGGAGGGAGTGGTGGGCCTCTTTGGCGAGATAGATGGGAGGGGTAGAGGGGTTAGGAGTGAGAATGGTGAGTTGCTGGCTGCGATGCTTGTTGCCACGGGGTTGCGCAATCTCAGTGGGTTTTCGCAACCACGGGGGGACAAATATTGGTGGTCTAGGCAGGAAAATGTAGGTGGACGAAGGCATCTACTGGATTACATCTGCGTCTCTTCCGAGCTGGCGGAGGAGGCAAGCTTCGGCGTCGACGAGGTAGACCTTGATACCGACCACAAAGCTGTGTGGGCGGAACTGGTCTGGGGGGACAGCCACCCCCCAAAAAGCAGGTAAAGAGGTACAAAGCATTCAAGGCAGAGCGCTTGATAGGCAGGGTAGTTGAGGGTAAGGAGAGAGATGTCTAAGCTTAGGTTGAAGTACGACGAGACCTTTGCAGCTGGTATATCGGGGCTGTTGCCAGATGGCCTCCCAGATCTATCAGCAGTGGAGGACCCGGATGAGCTTCAGCAGGAGGTAGATAGGGTCGCTAGCTTAGTGGTCCGAGCTTTCACGGGCGCAGCCGTGAAGGTCTTGGGAGTTCGGGTGATTAGGCCAGGGTTTACTAATGCATGGTTTGATGAGAGTCTTAGGGAAGCGATTGCGCGACGGAGAGAGGCATACGGCCTCTGGCGAAGGAATGAGGCCAACCGAGAGGCCTGGCAAAGATATAAAGAAGCGAGGAAGGCGGTCAGAAGGTTATGCAAGGAGAAGAAGGAGCAAGCGTGGAAGCGGGTCCAGAATGACACCGCTGCCAACTTCAGGAGCGCTACCATGGCCACGTACTGGAAGCTGTCAAAGCGTTTGGGCGGGGTTCGGCGGTCGAACGCTTCTGCTCCTGTTCGGAAGCCCGATGGCACTCTGGCATGCACACTCCGGGAAAAACTACAAGAATGGGAAGAATACCGCCGACGTATGGTGGTCCCCAAAGAAAACCAGTTTTTGGAGGATGCATGTGTAGAGGAAGTCGGTTCTGATGAGGAAGCAGCGCGGATTGAGCCCGAGCGGAAGGCCTGCGAAACCTTCCAGTATAACGACAACCTGCGCGACCAATTCGAGGCCATGGCGCAAGCCGAGGAGATCCGGACTGAGACGGGCCCGCTGGACTATGATTACACCGAGAAGGAAGTGGAGCTCTGCCAGGGAAATCTCCAGAATCACAAAGCGTGCTCACCGGATAAGATCAAGAACGAGATGCTCAAGTACGGAGGCACGCGGATTGTGAGCTTTCTGGTGCGCTTCTTCAACTGGTTGAAATCGTGCGAATACACCCCAGCGACTGGGGCAAAGCGATTATCGTCAACATCCCAAAAGGAGGCGACCCAACCGATCCGGAAAATTGGAGAGACATCGCGATTCTGAGCTGTCTGGGTAAGATGTATCTGTCCCTTATGGCGGCGAGGCTTACGGCTTTCATCGATCAGCCGGGCAGGCTTCGCCCAGAGCAGGGTGGGTTCCGGCCAAAACGTAGTACGGGGGACCAGATTTTTGTCCTTAAGGAGCGTCTGCGCCTTAGACAACAAGCTGGCCTCCGTTCTTTCGTTTTGTTCGTGGATCTGAGAAAGGCATTCCCTACGGTTTGGCGGGCCGGGTTGTTTCAGAGGCTAACCCAGATGGGGGTACAGGGCAAGTTCTATCGCATTCTGCGGCGTTTTTACCGAAGAACGTCATCGCGAGTGCTAGTCGATGGCGAACTCACTGGTGAAGTGCTGGAAGAGATGGGAGTTCAGCAAGGGTCGCCGTTGTCACCGTCGCTGTTCAACGTCTTCATGGATGAGCTAACGGTCCGAATTGCGAAAGAGTTGGAGATCGAGGACCTCAACCGCATCGAAGACATACGGACCCTGCTTTACGCCGACGACGTTGCGGTAATTGCGCATAGTGTCACGGAGCTTCAACAGATTGTAAATGTCGTGGCGACATTCGTGGAGGACTATCGGCTTGAAATCAACCTGAAACCGGGCAAGACGGAAGTCATGCCGATATACGGGCACGCCAAGTCAAAAAAGTCGCCCCCATGCGTGAGGTTCCGGGGCAAGGTTCTCAACGTCACCGACCACTACAAATACCTGGGAGTTCTGCTCACGGACACCCTCTCCGATAAACCGCAAGCGAAGCGGGCGGCGGAAATCACTGTAGCGGGAACGGCTGCCTGCTACCCCTCTGGATTGCCCATGAAGTTCCAGCGCGTCTTCGGCTGATGAATTGGCAGCAAATGGTTGGCGCAAAGTTGCTTTACGCATCGGCTTTTTGGGATCTGCCGGGCGCCAACAAGCTGAGTAAGCTGGAGGGCGCGTTGGTAGCGCCCCTGCGGGTCATCTTGGGTGTTGGTACGCGCACAAGCGGCTGCATCACCAGGGGTTTAGGCCGCACGCCGAGTTTTAGCATCCTTGCCAAGGCGGCCCGGCTTAGGTTCCTAGGGCGCATCGAGTTACTGGGCAACACAGCGCTAACACGCAGGCTTTACAACACGGGTCGGTGCAAATGGAAGGAAGATACGGAAAATCTGATCTTAGCAGATCACAGGCTGCGGGAGGGCTTGGATGCGCTCAAGCGGGTCGTGAACGAAGATGGCACGGTAGATGATAAGGACTGGCGGGCCGCTCTGGCGAACTGGAACGAGGTGGTAAAGCAATGGTCTGTCCGGCAGGAAGTAGCTGGCTGGGAGCGGCAGGCTAAGCCCTCTGATGGGCTTAGGGTGCTGCTTAGCCAGATGTCTTCCCGCTCTGCTTTCCCACGTTGGCGGGCGCTGGAGGGGGGAAGTCACAACCTTATCAGAAGGCGATTGTTGAGCTGCAACAATCGCCTTCGCCTCTACCGATCCAAATTTGGCTCATGCTCGCCGGACTGCTCAAGCTGTTTCGCCTTGTGTGGCACTGAGGTTAACGAGTCGTTACGTCACTTCCTGCTGCATTGCCCAACGTTTGCGAGCTCTCGTGAGGCACTGTTTAATTTTATCGATGAGGCGCAAGCCCGGCAGCCCCTCGTGCTGAATCGAGGAGGGCTTTATCACAGGGAACTGCGGGAGGCAGAGGAGGAGATGAGGCTCTTCAAAGAGGAATGGCTGAAGGGGGAGGATGAAAAGATGGCGGCGATGCTCGGCGTTTTGTTTATCCCTGTCCCAGAAGAGGTGGAGGAGGAGTTAGGAAGGTTTGTTGCCACCATCTGGAAGGAGTGGGAGGAGTTGGAGGCGCAGACCAGGGAGGCAGAGGGGGCGGAGGAGGAGGAGGAGGTGATCGACCTCACGGTCGTTCAGGAGGTGGGTAGAAGGAGGGGAAGGCCTAGTCAGGTAGAATGTCTGGCTAGATCTGTTGTAGGTGGAGGTCAGCGCAGCGTCGCGGACTTCTTCTCGGCAGATAACTCCTCTCACTCCTTGCACCCACTTGCACATGCACAGCACGCTCATTTGCACATTGCACTGCCAGTCGAGTCTTTGGAGCGGAGCCGCGTCACCGAACGGTCCCGTGCTACCAATGGAGGCACATGTCCGACAGGATCAAAGGCCAATTGACTGATAAGTCTATTATTATTATTATTATTATTATTATTATTATTATTATTATTATTATTATT
>WBZZ01000825.1:0-2500 GCA_019918135.1 Paulinella micropora
ATTATTAAGGTAATCTCAGCACAACTTGTAGTTGTTACCGTTTTCAACTGCCGTTAACAAATCAATTTATTTCCCTTTACCTGTTAGCTTTTTAGAAAATGTTTACTATAGTCTTTTTTCCCCATATCCAAACTTTATTTCTCTAGATCGCTTTTTCCTGTCACCAGTCATAATTATTGATAGGTTACTAAGTAAAATAAGCAACACATCAGGTAAAGTGGCATTTTACTTTATTTTTTTCCAGACTGACTTGAACAACTCCAACCGCTACACAACTCGTGCTAGCACTTGAAATATTCTCGTCAGTTCTCAGAATTTGCATCATGTGTTTGGTTTCGCAAGGGACAAGTAGTCTGTCAAGTAAAAGTACTAAATAAACTGGAATTGACCAACCCAGCGTCTTTTTGGTACCTTTCCTCGGTGATCTCGGAAGTATTTTGAGATCAATTGACAGCCGTGTGTGTATTCAATTGAATGCTGGTTGGTAATTTCCTCACACTGAGGAGGCTAGTCAAGATTTACAGTTTTCAGTTTTTGTTTTCAAATGGTCCACAAATATGCATAGACAGTAGTCGTAACATATGTTAGGACCTGCAGTAACTTACTGAATTTACTTTGTTACAGGGGGAATGTTAGAACTAGTAATCCTACTTAATAGTTAATTTGCCGGCCATGCCAGAGTAACGGTGTCGGTAGAGCCATTACTTATGATCCTGCCAGTCATGTTACGTCATGTTACGTGGCGCGGTCCGTTAGCGACTTTCTTTATTAAAGCTTAAGTACTGCTGATAGAGTGTTGTGATTATCAATAGTCTAACCCCCACTGAAGAGGTGAAGTTAAGACTGATGATCTCATTCAGTCAATAAAAACTGCCTCCACCCCTGCCGTGTGCGCTCTGCCCTCTGTGAGGGCGAGAAAAGCTTGAACGACCTTTGGAACTTGAGCCGCCTGCGCAACAGAGAATGAAATCTGAATAGATGACAAATATTAATACAAGGCAAAATCCAAACAGAAGGCTGATTAGGAGAAGAGGATGGGAAGGAACTTGATGGACAAGGAGCAGAGAAGAAAGCAAGACATGGTCACAATAGCATCTTGCAAAATAAAACAGAATCCAGATAAGGAGGAGGCAAGGCAGGAGGAAGGGCAATATAACAGTGGCTAGAGTGCGGCAGAGGGCGGGCTGACCCCGGGATGGCGTCGAGTTGGAGGAAGAGGAGCTGGCGGCAGAGCTGGACGGAACAAAAGAGTTGGGCACAGAGACTCGGCGTGGCCGCGTGCGAGCGGCATTCGGAGCTTTCACTGAGAGCGACACAGCCAGTACAGCAAAGAACGTGAAAGCTGGTGTGGGGAAAACAAACCAACCAACCAACCACGCATACAAGAACAACATCAGAAAAAAAGGGGGAAGGGGGGCGGGGGGGCTATGTAACAAGAAATAACAAGAATGCACAGGCGGCAGAGCAGAGGAGGGCAGGTACCTGGTGAGGCGGGCTGTGCGGGCGCTGTGTCTCTCACATCGTCGTCGGAGTCCAGGTTGGGCACGGGCGGCGGCGTCGGGGTGCGCCTTCGCCGTCGTGCTGCGGACGAGGCGGACGAGTAGCCCGCAGTTGAGGACGAGGACGCAGGGCTGGAGGAGGAGGAAGAAGAGGCAGACGAGCTGCTGGACACCAAGGAACGTGTACTGGATGGAGGAGTAATGTTAGGAACAGGAGGGGGTGTGGGGTTGCGGGCACGGCGAGAGGGGGATGGAGAAACGGAAGGCGTGGTAGATGCGATCTTTGAAACGGAGACAGAGGATGAAGACGTGGAAGAGAGAGTTCGTGTGCTTGAGGGAGGAGTAATGTTGGGCACGGGAGGGGGTATGGGGTTGCGGTGGTTTTGGGCGCGCCGCGGAGAAGAGGACGGCGCAGTGGCTGCTTTGCTTGCTTCGGCGCTGGCGGCGGCGGCCGGGGCGGCTTCGAAGGTGAAGGTGCGCGTGGAGGTGCTGGAGGGCGGAGTCAGCACGGGCACGGGCGGCGGCGTGATGGATCGCTGGCGGGCGGCGCTGCTGCCGCTGCTGCTGGCGGCAGGCTTGCTGGCGGCGCCGAGGCTGCGCTGCGCGGGCGGCGGTGAGGCCACCGGGGGCAGCGAGGAGGCGGTGCCCACGCGAATCACCGTGCCCGGACCTGCCATCATCAACATACATCGCCATCAACATCAACAACATGAGCATCATCATCATCATCATCAATAACAACATCAACGTCAATAACATTATCATGAACATCATCATCCTCCTCCTCCTCACCATCATCAGTTCAATTCATCACCATCATCATCAGCATCAGCATCATCAGCATTCACCACCATAATCAATTATTTGATCATCATCACCACCACCACTACTACTATCGTCATCATCACTATCACCACCATCATTATCATCTGACACGAGCGACAGTAGCAGGGTTCTGCAACTTATACTCTGTTGACACCACAGTGCAAGATTGTCTTAGG
>WBZZ01000825.1:5000-12500 GCA_019918135.1 Paulinella micropora
TGGTTCAGTAGCCCCTCGTCCTGTGCCAGCCCCTCCTGCGCGGCGTCCTGTTCACCGCCCCGCTGCAAATCCTCGTCCTGCAAGCTCCGCGCGCGGCGGTGGGAGGTCGTCAGGCTCAGGAAGGGACGCCGGTCCAGAGCTTGGGTTCGCTGGGCCAATGGCATCAGCTGTGACCTCTCAAGCACTTGCCCATCCCTCTTCCTGCCGTGCGAGCGGCGGTCTCGCCAGGCGTTCAGCCACACGTTGCTGAGGTAATCCCCCGGGCAGAGCAAGGCTGCTTGGCTGAAGGACGCGTACGCACGCCAGCTCTGCCAGCCAGAGCCACAGGTGAGCAAGGAGGGAGCATAGAGAGTGTTTTGAGAGGAGGCAGGGAGTATAGAGAGGGGGCAGGGAGCATAGAGAGGGGGGCGCGGGACCTGTCCGAGCTGGTCCTGGACCAGTCCCTGCATCTTGAGCACCTCCACGTCGCACGGCACCTCGCGCAGCAGCCGCGCCAGCAGCTCCAGCGCCACGCAAAGTCGCCGCTCCACCTCATCGGGGAAGGAGGGCTCCGGATCCTGCAGCAGCTCGCTTTCGGCGCAGCTGTGCACCTCGCTGCCGGCGCGACTGTGGCGTCGTGGCCGGCGCTTGTTGAGCTCGGCGGCGGTGCCGCTGTGCAGGCGCTCGGCGGCAGTGCCGCTGTGCAGGCGCTCGGTGGCCTCCAGCGAAGGCAGCGCGGCGTCAACAGCCCAGAGCACGCGCGCCGCCAGCCACAGCTCGCCCGCAGAGCGCAGCGGCGACAGGCGCGTCAGAAACGCCAAGGCCTGCGTGGGAGCTGCGTTGGTGTGCTTGCTGAGCTGCAGCGCGACGACGGTGGCGTTGTAGAGCGCGGCGCGACAGTGTGGAGACAGCTCAAGCGCCCTAGAGTAGTGCTCCAGCGCAGCACCCTGCTGCCCCGACAACGGCTGCAGACCCACCCGCGGAAAACTAGCCGCTCTAGGAAAACAGAGAGAGAGAGAGAGAGAGAGAGAGAGAGAGAGAGAGAGAGAAGCTAAACCAGCCAGGATTGCGTTCTATACATGAAATATGAAATGTATGTATGTATATGTATATGTGTATGCAAATATCCTCCTACAGATTTGTTGTTCATATAGGATATGCACCCACAATACACCACACGGTAAAACTCTCGGAAGGGTTCCATGACGGGAGGGACTGTCATGTAAGATGCATGTTTTAATGTGATGGGGATGACTGAGGCGACAGACCTGTGCTGGTTTGGGGGGGGGGGGGGGGGGGGCGAGCGGATGTGAATGGTGGTGAGCAGGACCGATACGCCAGGTTGCCCAAGGCCACGAGCGCGTGCGGACACTGCGGTCGTACCTACGCCGACACCAGTGGCATGTATGAGAGCGAAGCGCGGTGAGAGTGGCTGCACGACTAGTCGGGGATCGGTGCGGTGTGCTTAGCATCGCGCGCGACCTTGCTGGCTCGCAGCGCGCAGACGCGAGCGGCACGTAGGCGGCCTAGGCTGGAGTAGATGGAGGACAGGTAGCAGAGCGCCGCCGCCAGCGCCACCGACAGCTCGCACGAGAAGAGCGGCAGCGCGCGCTTCAGCCTGGCCGCCTCGCCGTGGGAAGGCACCACAGCGACGCTGTGCTTGGAGGAGAGGCCAAGAGAGGAGGATTGCGCGGCATAGGAGACGCCGCTGCTGGAGACGACGCCGCCGCCGCTGCTGCTGCTGCTGCTGCTGGCGAGCCCGGCTGCGGAATAGACCGAGGAGAGCAAGATGGAGGAGCTGGGGGAGAGCGGCGGTGGGGAGGGCGGGTTGGACAGCGGATCGATGCGCGGCGGCGAGGGCGGCGGCGACCGAGGACCCCGCAGCGGAGAATAGGCGGCGGGAAACACACCCGCAGCAGGCAAGGAGGCGTGCGACGGAGCGGGCAGCGCAGGCAGGCAAGGCAGAGAAGGCAGGGGCAGGCCGGCCTGGTCATGAGTGGCCACAAGCTGCGCGTCTGCGGACAGAGCCAGACCCAAACACGACACCGCCTCCTTCAAACAACCCACCGCCTACAGGACACCGCGCAGCCCGGCCCCGTGCGCGCGCATGCACAAACAAATGAACACATGAAACCAAAGAAAGGAAAGGGGAAAACCAAAGAAAAAAAAAAGGAGAAGGGAAAAAAAAAGCAAAAGAAAACAGAAAACGAACATTAAATAGCAATCAGGCGGGGAAATAGACAAAAACGAAGAAAGAAAGAAAGAAAGATGAATGAAGTCGAAAATCGACTGCTTTATGTGTGGTATATAAATATTTACGTCGATCGGTTATCTGCAATCCAGAAAGCAAAAAAAAGCAAGAGCAAAAAACAAGGAGACAGAGGGAAATCAAACGGAGAAAAGAATAGAAGCGAGAGCAAAAATAGGGAGAGAGAGAGAGAGAGATGGACATCAAAAAAGGACAAAGAGAGAGGGACAGAACAGGGATGAATGGAAGAGGGAAAGAGCATGTGTTGCCTGTGTGAGCCAGCCTTGGTTGTGTAGTTTTTCTGCTGGTTGGTTTGCTCCGGCCGCCATCAGCGTTAGAGCTTCATGCAGCGCCAGCAGTCCCGGCTGCGCCCACAGCTCCCTGCCCACCAGGTAGCGCGCGCTACTGCCGCCTGCCGCCTGCTCGTGCTCTGGCCGTTGGCTGTCTGTGGCAGCAGCAGCAGCTGGCCCGGTGGAGGCTGGGCGGGGCGGCTTGGGCGGGGCCAGGCCGAGCGATCGGTACGTGTTGCGCAGCACGTGGTGCAGCCAGCCGTAGCCGCCCCGCACCTGCTGGCGCTGCAGCAGCGGCTCCTCCCTGTCTTGCTCCACCTCGCTGCCCTGCTCCTCCTGGCCCTCGGCCGCCAAGCCCTCGCTCTGTGCGTTGTCCATGTCGGGCGAGAGAGGCCAGGCGCTGTGTGCAGCAGCTTTGGCGGATAGAGGCATGCGGGCAGACTGCTGCTGAGAGGCGAGCGGTGGCGCTGGTGTGTTGAGGGCCGGTGCAGCCAGCGCCGCCGCGCGCAACACATACCTGCACACAAAATCATATCACCTGTCGTAAGAGTGCCCTGCAAGGAAAAACATCGCGCTGCTTGTAGTTGGGCAGGGTAGGGGCTGGAAAGATCAAGGAATGGTTTGGTGAGTGGTGGTGGCCTACGCAGCGGTCTCTTGGCGTCGCTGGCGGTGCGCGCTCCAGAGATGCCACAGCCAGACCGCAGGCCCTGTACACGAGGCAGCAGCATCATCTGCAGAGGCCAGCAATCAGCACAAGCAGGCGGACAGACCTTGGCTAGTCCGCCCAGAAGGGAAAGATGAGGCAGCAAGGACTGCTTCTACCCCTAGCATGGCTTCTCTGTTGGACTTATCGTCTTCCTGTTTGGTTCCCGCTAGGCCAAGCCCAGCTTGCGTAGCGAGCTGTTCTACTTTCTGCAGAGACTGATGAACCACCTGCAAAGACAGAGGGAAGTGACAGCGGCAGCGGCGAGTTGTGTGGCGGGGACCTCTGTTTCCATGCCCTGCAGGCGCACCAGTGCGCGGAAGCACACGCGCAGCTCGCTGCGTCGGCCTCGCAGCGCGGACAGCACCAGCAGGCAGAAGTGTGCGCGCGGCAGGTCGGGCGCTGCGGCCACTGCCTGTTCTGCGGCGCGACCCGCGGCCACCAAATTGCCCTGTCGGCAGCGGACGGCCGCCAGCTGGCAGAGCGCCTGGGCTCGCTGGCGGTGGTTGGTGACGCCCAGCAGGTCCACGGCGCGCTCCAGCTGCGCAGCGGCCTCCGTGCAGCGGCCGCTGCGCTCCTGCACACGCGCAACGCACAGCCGCAGCCGGCCCTCGCTGTGTGGCGGCAGACGACGCCCCAGCGCGCGATGGTACACCTCCTCCGCCTCCTCCAGCAGACCAACCAACTAAGACACACACATACACACATACGCACGGCTTGCGATGGTAGGGGGTGTGTGAGTAGTACCTCAAGCTGATGGCCGAGGTGGAGGCTGGTGGCGTATGCCAACTCCACCGATTCGGACGATGACTGATCGCTGCCTTTGCGTTGTTCAAACACACGCCCTCCCAGCGACTGTTCTCGCGCTGCTGCTTGTCTGGCCAGGAACAAGGCTGTCGATTGATACTTGCTAAGTAGTTCTTCTCGCAATCGCTGCTCTTCCAAGGCTGCCTTCGTGCGCTCTGCTCTGTACAGCTCTGTCTGAGTCCTGTAGATGCTGGCTGCGACAGCTTCAGCAGCACTCTGCTCTAGCAGCTTATGCACATCGCTTTCTACTCGTTCCTGTACATCCGCATGCTTGCGCTTGTGTGGCCAGACTTTGCTGTCTTCTTCTCCTTGTTCTTCTTCTTCATCATCATCATCATCTTCTTCTTCTTCTTCTTCTTCTTCTTCTTCTTCTTCTTCTTCTTCTTCTTCTTCTTCCGCGCCCAGCTCAGGCCGCTGCTTGCGCTGTGGCTCCATCGTGCCCGCCGGCTTCTCCTGCTCACTCTCACTCTCCTCTCCTCCACCGCTCTCTCGCGCTGGCTGCTGCGGCTCCCAGTTCACTTGCCGCTTTTCTGTCTCGGGGCTCAACGCAGGGGTCCGGTCTGGTTGCAAAGTCTGCTGTGACTGAGCTGCTTGGGCGCAGAGCTCCTGAGTCTGATGCTGTGCCAGCGCCTGCGAAAGCCAGTCCTTGCGGTCGCCCAGGACGAGCACATGCTGCAGCTGCATATGTCCGAAGTCAACCTGTGGCAAGGGAGAAGCGGGACGACCGTGCTTTTACCGACTAAGTACACTCAGCGCAGCTTCCATCTCGTCTGATGATCCTACGACAGATAAAGACGTAGCTGAAAGAGAATGAGGGCACTTGTGCGGCAGGCTAGAAAAGTAGAAAGGCACATTAAAATTAGCACACATATCGCTTCCAATCCATGCCACATACAAAAATAGCACAGAAAGAAACTACTGACATCCTGTCCTTCCATAGAAATCTAGTTTGAAACCAGCGACACATGAAAAAAACCAGCACACAAAGAAAGAACACACCAAACAAAACAAGCAAATACATACATAAATAACATACATGAACATACATCCACCCATCCATCCATCCGTGAATACATACATACATACATACATAACATACATACATACATACACATACATACATACATACATACATACATACACATACATACATTCATACATACATACATACATACATACACACACACACACAAGGGTTTAGATCGGAAAATAGGTTTAATACATATGTATATACATACCTAGCTATCTATATATACATGCATGCATACATACATACATGTATATACATACATACATACCTATACATGTGTACATGTATGTACACACCTACCTACATATACATACACACACATACATACATACATACATACATACATGTATATACACACCTACCTACCTATACACACACATACATACATACATACATACATACATACATACATACTTACATACATATACATACATACATACGTACATGTATGTACACACCTACCTACCTACCTATACATACATATACATACATACATACATACATACATACATAGACATCTACCTACCTATGCATACATACATACATGCATACACACATACACAAAAACACACACACATACATACATACATACATACATACATACATACATACATGTTTATACACACCTACCTATACAGACATACATACATACCTACCTACCTATACATACATACATACCTAGATACCTACATACCTACATACCTACATACATACATACATACCTACATACATACCTACATACCTACATACATACATACATACATACATACATACATACATACATACATACATACATACCATGCATACCATACATACCATACATACATACATACCATACATACCACCATACATACATACCGTACATACATACATACATACATACATACATACATACATACATACATACATACCATACATATATACCATACATACATACATACCATACATACATGCCATACATACATACCATACATACATACCATACATACATACCATAGATACATATACCATATATACACCATATACACAATACAATATATACATACCATACATACCATACAATTACATATCATACAATTACATACCATACAATTACATGCCATACAAGTACATACCATAGAAGTACATACTATACAAGTACATACCATACAATTACATACCATGCAATTACATACCATACAATTACATACCATACAATTACATACCATACAATTACATACATTCATACATATGTATACATATACATATGCATACATATACATACATATACATACATATACATACAGACATACATACACACATACATACATACATACATGCATACACACATACATACATACATACATACATACATACATACATATACATATACATACATATACATATATACATACATAAATACATACATACATACATACATACATACATACATACATACCATACATACATATACGTACAATACATGCAATACATACATACCATACAATACATACAATACATACAATACACACATACCATACCATTACATACATGCCATACAATACATACAATACATACAATACAATTACATACTGGTGCGTATGTATGGTATGTATGTATTGTAATTGTATGGTATTGTCGGTATGTATTGTATGTATGTAATTGTATGGTATGTAATTATATGGTATGTAATTGTATGGTGTGGTACGTATGTATTTTATGTATTGTACGTATATATTGTATGCATGGTATGCATGGTACGCATGTATTGTATGTCTTGTATGTATGTACTGTATGTATGTATGGTATGTATGTATGGTATGTATGTATGTATGTATGTATGGTTCGTAATTGTATGGTATTGTGTGTATGTATTGCATGTATGTAATTGTATGGTATGCAATTGTATGGTATGTACTTGTATGTTATTGTATGGTATTGTATGTATGTAATTGTATGGTATGTATGTATGTATGGTACGTATGTATTGTATGTATGTTATGTATGTATGGTATGTATGTATTGTATGTATGGTATGTATGTAATTGTATGGTATGTAATTTTATGTACTTGTATGGTATTGTATGTACGTAATTGTATGGTATGTATGTATGTATGTATGGTACGTATGTATTGTATGTATGGAATTTTTGTATGTATGGTATGCATGTATTGTATGTATGTATGGTATGTATGGTATGTATGTATGTATTGTATGTATGTATTGTACGTATGTATTGTATGTATGGTATGTATGTAATTGTATGGTATTGTATGTATGTATTGTATGTATGTAATTGTATGGTATGTATGCATGTATGGTATGTATGTATGTATGGCACGTATATATTGTATGTGTATGTATTGTTGTATGTATGTATGTATGTATGTATGGTATGTATGGCATGTATGTAAGGTATGTATGTATGGTATGCATGTATGATATGTATGGTATGTATGTATG
>WBZZ01000825.1:25000-27500 GCA_019918135.1 Paulinella micropora
CAACGCACCATGGATTGATGCTGGTAATTCTTTCTGAATAGCTCTGTTGAACCATATGGACGTCGACAAAGCGAAGCACTTCAAACCAATAATGTCATGGATGGCGTATCACAACCGCCGACAATGCATACTTAAGGCTAGCCCCAATGTCCGTAACTTAGTCTACCGGCACTTTAGAAGTAGATTCTATTCAAGACAACTCATGCACTATTTCAAGGATTCGTCGTATGTGGAAGTCGTATGTGGAAGTTTGGGACGGTAGAAAATGTAGCCTTTACGCGACATGTCGCGTCAGGCGTCGCCGCCGCCTAGTCGCAGCGTTCTGGCCACAGTTCAGAATTTGCACTGCCTGGCCCACAGGTGGGTCAGAATTTTGGCCTGACCTTTTGACCGGAACACTTGAATGTCAACAGTATATCATACAACTATACCTGGACTGAAGATATTAACTCCTATTGAGTAATAAATAATTTAATGATTTTAGAGGTCAAGATTGGGAAAGTTTTTGGCAAAAGCTAGAGTGAAAGAGAACATCAACTCATATTTTATTTATATAACTAGTAATATACAGTTCATTTGCAACTCAAGTGCAGAGCTGGTTAGATTTATCAATATCAATAAAGTGACAATTGAAGAAAAGAAAACAGAGATGAGATAGAGATAGGACTGGATTGGTATTATTGAAGGGTTGAATCATAATATGTACTCAGTGTGAAACTTAACTTGAAGTTTACTCACTGTCACTGTTTTTACCGCTGAAGTCACAGAATCAGAAGTTAATTATGCGTAACCGGCGGTGGTTTTAGTATGCATTGCGCATTGGACCCCAACAATTATGCCGGCCCACCGGTATGTAATTGCAATCATAGTACTTACCGTTCCGTTCTTTCGGTTATCCTTGGCGGGTCTGGAGGCTACGGAGCGGTCCCTTCTTTAGGTATTCCGAAGTGGAGTATTACGGAGGATATTCAGTGAATTATGCTTAAAAAACTTGAAAAAAAAATTGAAAATAAAAAAAAGTTAGAAACTAAAAACTTGACTCTGAAATTAGAAAGAAAAAAAAAATCAACATGTATTAAACAGTTCAACGTGTAATAAATCGTTCGACGTCGAACTGTTTTATATATTGCTGTTGACATTCAAGACAACACAAAAAATTAGTTTTGAGTTTTTGTGTCAGATTTTCATTTTTGTGACAGTTTTTCATTTTTGTGATAAAAATTCAAATTTTCAAAATTTAACGGTAACATTTCGCGAAAATTTACGATATTTTGCGGACGAATATAGCAGTTAATTTGAAAAATTCAAATTTTCACCCAAAATCAAAATTCCAACCAAAACTGAAATTCCAACCAAAACAGAAAAATCAATTTTTTTTGTTGTCTTGAATGTCAACAGCAATACGTCGAAATGTTTTGTACAGTTCTAACTGTTTTATACAAGATCGAACTTTTTATACAGGTCGAACTTTTTTTTACACGTCGAACTTTTTTATACAATGTCGAACTTTTTATACGTTTTTTTTTTTTTTTTTTTTTTTTTTTTTTTTTTTTTTTTTGAATATTATTATTAATAATGATATTAACTTAGTATTATTAATCATCAATATTATAATAATATTATAATAATATTATTAATATTAATAATAATATTAATACCAAGTTAATAAAGTTAATACAGTCGCCGGCCGCCTATTTTCATTATTATTGAATGTCATTAATAATAATATTAATACTACATTTGAGAAATTTATCGAAACAAATATTTAATTAACTCTAAATCAGACATTACTGTTGATAAATGTAAGAGATATTATTTCTCATCTGCTCCCCCCCTTAAAAAAACCCACACGATAGTAATAACATATGTTTTCGTGTTAGTGATAAAAAGTCAAACAAATTGCACTTTCTGTTTGATTGGAATCATCTGTTTATCGAGCACACGTTTGATCGCTCCCTGGTCTGCCTGAGATATTTTACCAGCCGGAGTCATTTCGATTTCAAACACAGGACATTCGGACCAACAATAAATTTCCGGCTCCTGTTTACCCGCGTTCCCCTTAGGGCCAGTAGAAGCGAACCTCCAGGCGCTCCTTGTGTTGTCGCGCGACACCGTACGTTCCTTCGAGAGTGTTGCTGTCGTGTGTCCCAAACATAGTTAATTTTACCAGTTTCACTCCTCCTCGTAGGCACTCACGACCCTGCCCAAGTTCCATGCGCGTACAGCCCCTGGTCCTTTAGAAAATAATTTCTTCACCTCTTCCTCATTGCTCGGCTCCATCGCCGCAACAAAACTCCCTTCCTGTGGCGGCCAGCCGAATTCCTCATCTGGTCCTGAGCCCTGGGATCCCAACTCCTCTTCTTCAGTACCTTCGACCGCAGCATCGGACTTTACTTCAGACTCGAAATGAGCAGTTTCCGATCTGGGAAACAAGAGAGAGAGAGAGAGAGAGAGAGAGAGAGAGAGAGAGAGAGAGAGAGAGAGAGAAATAATAATAATA
>WBZZ01000825.1:32500-50000 GCA_019918135.1 Paulinella micropora
TCTTCCAGCACTTCACCAGTGAGTTCGCCATCGACTAGCACTCGCGATGACGTTCTTCGGTAAAAACGCCGCAGAATGCGATAGAACTTGCCCTGTACCCCCATCTGGGTTAGCCTTTGAAACAACCCGGCCCGCCAAACCGTAGGGAATGCCTTTCTCAGATCCACGAACAAAACGAAAGAACGGAGGCCAGCTTGTTGTCTAAGGCGCAGACGCTCCTTAAGGACAAAAATCTGGTCCCCCGTACTACGTTTTGGCCGGAACCCACCCTGCTCTGGGCGAAGCATGCCCGGCTGATCGATGAAAGCCGTAAGCCTCGCCGCCATAAGGGACAGATACATCTTACCCAGACAGCTCAGAATCGCGATGTCTCTCCAATTTTCCGGATCGGTTGGGTCGCCTCCTTTTGGGATGTTGACGATAATCGCTTTGCCCCAGTCGCTGGGGGTGTATTCGCACGATTTCAACCAGTTGAAGAAGCGCACCAGAAAGCTCACAATCCGCGTGCCTCCGTACTTGAGCATCTCGTTCTTGATCTTATCCGGTGAGCACGCTTTGTGATTCTGGAGATTTTCCTGGCAGAGCTCCACTTCCTTCTCGGTGTAATCATAGTCCAGCGGGCCCGTCTCAGTCCGGATCTCCTCGGCTTGCGCCATGGCCTCGAATTGGTCGCGCAGGTTGTCGTTATACTGGAAGGTTTCGCGGGCCTTCCGCTCGGGCTCAACCCGCGCTGCTTCCTCATCAGAACCGACTTCCTCTACACATGCATCCTCCAAAAACTGGTTTTCTTTGGGGACCACCATACGTCGGCGGTATTCTTCCCATTCTTGTAGTTTTTCCCGGAGTGTGCATGCCAGAGTGCCATCGGGCTTCCGAACAGGAGCAGAAGCGTTCGACCGCCGAACCCCGCCCAAACGCTTTGACAGCTTCCAGTACGTGGCCATGGTAGCGCTCCTGAAGTTGGCAGCGGTGTCATTCTGGACCCGCTTCCACGCTTGCTCCTTCTTCTCCTTGCATAACCTTCTGACCGCCTTCCTCGCTTCTTTATATCTTTGCCAGGCCTCTCGGTTGGCCTCATTCCTTCGCCAGAGGCCGTATGCCTCTCTCCGTCGCGCAATCGCTTCCCTAAGACTCTCATCAAACCATGCATCAGTAAACCCTGGCCTAATCACCCGAACTCCCAAGATCTTCACGGCTGCGCCCGTGAAAGCTCGGACCACTAAGCTAGCGACCCTATCTACCTCCTGCTGAAGCTCATCCGGGTCCTCCACTGCTGATAGATCTGGGAGGCCATCTGGCAACAGCCCCGATATACCAGCTGCAAAGGTCTCGTCGTACTTCAACCTAAGCTTAGACAGCTCACTCTCCTTACCCTCAACTACCCTGCCTATCAAGCGCTCTGCCTTGAATGCTTTGTACCTCTTTACCTGCTTTTTGGGGGTGGCTGTCCCCCCCAGACCAGTTCCGCCCACACAGCTTTGTGGTCGGTATCAAGGTCTACCTCGTCGACGCCGAAGCTTGCCTCCTCCGCCAGCTCGGAAGAGACGCAGATGTAATCCAGTAGATGCCTTCGTCCACCTACATTTTCCTGCCTAGACCACCAATATTTGTCCCCCCGTGGTTGCGAAAACCCACTGAGATTGCGCAACCCCGTGGCAACAAGCATCGCAGCCAGCAACTCACCATTCTCACTCCTAACCCCTCTACCCCTCCCATCTATCTCGCCAAAGAGGCCCACCACTCCCTCCTCCCGCGCTATTCTGGCGGGCCCCAGCTTAGCATTAGCATCACCAACCGTAACCACATGACCTTTGGTGGCGAAGTAGGAGACGGCCTCCTGCCACGCCTCATAGGCTGCAATAGATTCCTCTCGTTGATTTTCTTGGGGGAAGTAGCCGTTGCCGACGAACACATCCGACGCCGTCGCGCTCCCAGACGACAGCCTCACCCACAATTGCTGTGGGTGTGGAACAGGCGCCTGTACGATGGTAGCGCACGGTGCCAGATAGTTGGCCACCAACGTCAAGACTCCCCCCAAGAGACGCGAGCCCGCACCAGTTGCAGCCGCTTTGCCGAGGACTGCGAAGCCGTCGACTTGGAGCTTCTCCACCTTCTGCGACGATAGGTTGTGCTCCTGGACTCCGACGATCACCCAGCCTCGCTCCTTGTAGTGCTCCGGCCATTCCCCAAAGCCTGGGCTATCCGCACCCACTTTGCCTTGCCAATTCTGTGAGGCCACCCTCAGTGGGAAGCCTTTCACAAATTGGGAAGAACGAAGCTGATGCCGATGCCTGCGCTTCGGTTGAGCCCGCCTGGAGCCCTCCGCCACCCTCCACGGCCCATCCTGCACCCTCCGCCCCAGCTCCTCCAGCTCCCGCATCCCGCCCCACTCCGCCAAGGGAGATTCACCGCTTGAGGCTTCTCCCTGGGGCTCGTCGACTTCCACGTCGAGCACCCAGTAGCCAAATCCCTGCTTGCGAAGCTCCCTCTGCATCTCTACATACTGGGCACCCCCCCGTGCAGCCCGCTGCTTCTCTCTTTCCCGGAAAGTCCTACCCGTCGCAACGTGAACCTTTCCCGTGAAGAACTTACGCTCCCGCAGCAGCCGCACCATCTTCTCCGCCTCCTCACAAGACGCACATTTAATCCGCAAATGTCGCCCACTACCTCTGCCCGCGAATTCCACCTCGACTTCCCCGAGACCGAGAATTCGGAGCTCTCGCGCCATGACCACTGTCTGAGAGACATGCGATAGCCCCCATACTATGCAACATCTCTTATCCAGCTCATTTCGTACCTTCCTCCGCCACCTCCTCGGTGGCGGTACCGCTTGCCACACGCCGTGACCAGACCTTTCCGGACGTGACTTCTCTTCCGAGGTTGGGGAGCGTGATCGAGATGCAGCAGGATTGCTGGCTCTACGTGATTCGGGTTGCCCGTCAGGTACGCGAGCACTCGACCACCCCACCCCGGCCGAGTAGCCATCGCCACCCGCAGGCGCACTCCCACGGGGAACGTCTAAACCTGAAGGATTACCGCCTTGACCCATAGGGCCAGCACTAGCGGCCGCGCTCTTCGCATAAGAACCTGACATAAGTGGTATGGGACCCCGGTGCCGCATTGATCGAGTTGTAAACTCGATAAATGAGGACCCAGGTGGGGTTATTTAAAGCTCAACCCTTAAAAAGCATACGTGTACGTATGTATAGGAATACACACAAACACTCACCTGCATCCGTAACCAGGCACGAGGCAGACCCGCTGTGCATCATCGAGGTAGGTGTCGTGGCAAACCACCCTGCGTCCGATAAACGCTGCAAGTGAGTCATCTACCGAGAGCACAGAGTGACAGGCCCGTGCACGTGTACCCACCACCCCATAACCCTCCGCCAGAGCAACCCCATGGCATCCGCAGGATGAGCACGAAGAGTGCTGAGAGAGAGGGTGAGCCAGGAGCCCCGCTCCGGTCCGTCGTTACTTTGGTCATTTAGTCGTTTCAAGGCTTGTGGTAAGGTGTAGGGCCTCTCGCCTTCGTACAAACTCCGACCGACAGTAGTTTGGTTGACCATCCTTCGCGGTGACCCTCTGAACACAACCCCCTCCCCCAGTGCCCACCCCTTGTGATTCCAGAGGCCCGAGCCAAGAGCCATGAGTATGATGAGCAACTCACATGAGTTACTCTCAGTAATTGGGACCCGTCTCATAAATCAATGGAACGCTTATCGTGCGCCCCTCATAGGCTCAGCCCGCCCATGTGAAAGCTAGGCCTCGCCAAAAGCAAAGCAAAGCAAAGCAACAACAACAAAAAAAAAAAAAAAAAAAAAAAAAAAAAAAAAAAAGAGAGAGAGAGAGAGAGAGAGAAAGAGCGAGTGAGAGCGAGGCCGCCGTGGCTCGCCCGCAATCCAGCTGGGTGCACCTCGTCACAACCACTCATCGGCGTGAGCTCATAGCTGTGTGCGACATAGGTACAAGAGCAAGAGGAGAAACAGTGTGCCAGCGTGGATGTGTGGGTGAGGCAGTGCGGTGAGGCAAAGCAGCGATGCCAGTCGAATCCCTGGAGACGGAACCTAGCATCAAAAACATCGTATAAGTCTACCCCAGGCCTCCATCCACCGAGTGGTGAGCTCGATAAAAGAAGACCCGAGTGGGGTTATTTAAAGCTCAACCCTTAAAAAAGCATAAACATGTACGCCGCCAGGAACCCAACAACAATAACATAGCAGCCAGGAACCCAACAACAATAACATAGCAGCCAGGAACCCAACAACAATAACATAGCAGCCAGGAACCCAACAACAATAACATAGCAGCCAGGAACCCAACATGGTCCATCTACCGGGAAAGCGAAATGTGGTCGTTGATAGCCTCTCTAGGCTAGAGTTTAACTCAGAAGTATCGGCGTTGGTGTCCACGGTGGAGATGGAAGACTTGTCCACTAACAAGGTGTATGAGGTCAGCCACATTGAGGCGATGGAGATGGCGAGTGGAGTCCGATATGACCGCACAGGTCTACGGTACAGTCCACAAGGCCCGGATCACGGGATATGTTGTGAGCTACATACCCAGGAGGACGCTGAGTGGTCCTATGAGGTATATGAGAATGCGAAGGCGAACATAAGAGAGGAAGAGGAGACGCAGGAAGTTTATGCGGAGCCTCCTCAAGAGCGGAGAAGTGACCTAGACGATGACCCGGAAAGAATCGGGGTACGGCTAGAAGATGGTACTATCCATATAGCCTCGCCTACCGCATGGAGGCAACAACAGGCTCAAGATCCGGAGTTTAAAGAACTGATACAGTTATATCAGAACCCGGATGAGCTACGGATGACGAAAGCGATCAAAGATCAGATGAAGGAGATGGGATGGAGAGATGGTCTACTGTGGTACAAGGGCCTTCACGGTCGCTATGCGTCACAGCCGGACAAATGGACCCTTTGGGTACCGGAGAGTCTGAGACGATTTATATTTGTCGCAGCCCACAATTGCCCACTTTTGGCGCATCCGGGTCGACAACGAACTCATATGTTCGTAGCGAGGCGATTCTGGTGGAAGAAGATGAAGGAGGAGATAGATCAGGCGGTGGATGCATGCATCCCGTGCAAGATAAACAAAACACCACTGAAGGCAAATTTCGGCCTGATTGGCGAATTTCCTCTTCATGCGGGGATGTTTGAGTTTATACACATTGATCATGTGGGACCTTTCCCAGAATCGAAGGATGGTTACAAATACCTCCTTACGGCTATTGACAGAGCCACCAACTATGTGTGGATCATCCCTGTCAAAGACGTTACCGGCAAGACGACGGCCGAGGCGCTGATCGATAGGATCATCTCACAGATCGGAGTACCAAGAAAGATATGTTCTGATCGAGGCTCGGACTTTAATAACGAGGTCATCGACAAACTATCTAAATTTTACGGGATGAAATGGCAATATGTTACTGCCTATAACCCGCGAGCAAATGGGAAAATCGAGCGGGTACACAGACCCCTCAAAGCCTCACTAAAGATGTATTGCACGAAGAAGAAGGAGAATCAAAGAGCATGGGTCGAGGCAGCACCATCATTTGCGTTTGCAATGAACTGTCTACCCTCTACGGCGTTAGGAGGCTCGAAGAGCTCAATCTCGCCATATCAGTTAGTATATGGGCGTGAGCCTGATATCCCGACTTCGCTCCTTCACCCAAAAGACAGTTGGGCGGATGCGGATGAGTTGTTTGGGATGAGACTTAGAGTGAAGATGGAGGCGGAACAAACAGTCAGGGCGCATAGAGAGGCGGAGCGCCGAAAGACTGATGCTGAAGGGGTGCGACAAGCGCACTTGGATCAGATCAAGTTGCAGGTCGGGGATATTGTACTATTGTACCATTCTCGAGTCCCGAAGGGAGTCAGCTCTAAGCTGTTCACTCACTGGAAAGGACCTTATCAGATTATGGAACAGACGGGACCTCTGAACTACAAGATCAGGGGTAGAGGGAAGGTGCAAATTGTGCATGTAAGAAGGCTGATTAAGTATGATCCCTTCTTACTGGAAGATGAATCCGTTGAGGAGGCGTTAAAACGGATGAAGGATGATTTCAAAGAGGTGCCGCTCATCCACAAGGAGGCTGGCATAGACCAAGACGATGCTTATCGGGCACCGATAGCTGAGAAGGAGGAGAGTGAGGTGGACAGCAAGGAGAAGACTGACCGCATAAGCGCGGTGGGGACTCAGTCCAAGTCTCCGCGAGAGCATAGCGGAAAGAAGGAGAAGATCACAGAGGCGCAGCTAAGGAGAGCGCGGAATGATCTTATTAACGACCAACCGAGGAAGGCGATGAGGTCGATGAGATCAAAGGACGTCCACCAGGAGGAGGAGGGAACGGACACTGACCCAAACGCGGGCAACGTTGAGATTGTCCATGAGCGATGGAAGGAAGGCGATGCGATAGCAACCATCGCATGGGTGAAAAATGTTTTCTATCTGATGAGACCAGCGGAACAACATGTCGCTGATGACACTCTCTCAGACTTATACTTGATGCGGGTCGTGGCGGTCCCACGACAGATGCGTGTCACACGGACACTCAAAATATCATCAGCCGCAAAGATAGTACAACCGATACTCCAGTTCTGGAGAAGTATGGACCCGGTTGAGGATCCAAAGGCAAGACATTATCTGCCAGTATATAAAGACGCAAAAAGTCTCGAGACATGGGATGATACAATTACTCCCAGAGACAAGGATTACACTGCGTGGACCATTCAGACACTGCCAAGAGGAGTGCTTGATGTCCCTTTTGAATTATCGTTGGGCGGAATCCCTAATAAGATCTGGGACATTCTCGAACAGTCAAAGTTCGATCTGACTTTTGTTGGTGGCCCTCCACCAGGCAAAGAAATCCGCGCCAGACGACGAAGGCAGTGACAAAGAAACTATTTTTCTTTATGCGTCTCAAATAAACTGATTGATTGCCCACGGTGTATCATGATTTGATCATGCATCATCAGTTATCAATATGAATATTAAAAAGACTCAGTGATATAACTTGGCATTCGATCGCAACATACGAGTGCGAAAGGTCGATCGACGATGATACTACACCGTATACGGGGATCGCTAGTGTATTGAGCGATGGTGTTCCCGGGTATGACCCTTTCCAAGTCCTGAGATGAATGTTCTCGAAAATGAATGTTCTCTGAAACTTTCATTAAATTATTTTTTACGATAGATTATATACTGTCGTACCTGAGCACGGTCAATCTCTACTTGTGTCGGTATATCGCAGGGTCGGGACATACACCTCGATTCGGATAGCTATTAGGACTGGCCCCCTAATACTATATCATAGGATATCCGTCTTATACAAGGGTATGTCATTAAAAAAAGACAATGTACTACGATCTCCCTGTGAATAATAATAATAATAATAATAATAATAATAATAATAATAAATAATAATAATATAATAATAATAATAATAATAATATAATATAAATAATAATAAATAATATATATAATAATAATATAATAATAATAATAATAATAATAAATAATAATATAATAATAATAATAATAATAAAATAATAATAATAATAATAATAATATAATAATAGTGCTTCTCTGTCAATGGCTGATGCATTTCTGCACATGCGCCTCCATCGTCTCACCCGTGAGGGGAGTACGAAGAATTGACGATAAGCTCTAATGACACCCCGCAAGGGCAGTTCCAACACTTCCAGACGGGCCGGTATGTTCAATGAAAATACTGGTCCAGATGGATCGGTATGTTCAATGAAAATACTGGTGGCACCGACGGGAATCGAACTGGCGACAGGGCCCAGATGGTAGAACTTGACCACTGGGCTATCACGGTGTCCAACAACAATAATAATGATAATAATAATAATAATAATAATAATAATAATAATAATAATAATAATAATAATAATAATAATAATAATAATAATAATAATAATAGTGTATCTCCTGCCAATTGCTGAGCCAAAAGGCCATGTGCATCCAGTCCTCCATTCCATAAGGAAAGTCTCCACACCAATCGGTGGAATAAAGGAAGTGACGGCATAGAACATTACTCTAGGAGCTTTATACCAATCAGCAATAATAATAATAATAATAATAATAATAATAATAATTAATATATATAATATAAGAAAAAATAATAAAAGGGAATCGTACTACAGCACACGTTGCTTGTATTTTTTATTAATTGTACGTTTGTTCTTGACATACTGCCGAAAAAAAATTTGAGGGGAAGGAGTTCAAAATTTACAAGAAAGGCTAGAGAATCCGCTTTGACGTGCCGTATGAGGATATATTTATCGTCTTTTAGCGTCTATCCGTGGGTCGATGCGCTGTGTGGCATGACTCCATAGCGCATACTATTTGCAGAAAGAAATCAGGTGTATGACGAAAATGCTATTTCCGTCATAAAATCGGGAGGGGGTACTGTAGGCATCACCCCCGGATAGCCGGTAAAAAGTACCTTTTCCTGGTGACAGGTGCACCAGCTTGTTTTTCAGTATTATTTGTCCGGATTGGACCTGATGCAATTTTATTTCTGGTCTGTTGCAGTTTTCCTTTTTGGCTTCACTGAGCTAATACAACGAGACATCATTCTCATTCTTGAGGACTGTGTTTGGTTGTATTACCGACTTTTTTTCGAGCTATCGTTGGGGGCATTACAAGCCAACTTAGTAGAAATATTAATAAGTTGTTATACCTTGAACATTAACAGCGACCCTAACTTCAATTATAATTATAATTAATACAAGTCTTCACAGAAAATGTTAATTATTAATATAATATCATTTGCATTTAGTTTTTTTACCTTTTTGATTTAATTTATCTCTACCAGTGATTAATGCATGCTGGAAATATTTTCTTCAGTATTAAAGTTGTAATGTCTGCGTAAAACTAAATGGTACTTGAATAAAATGTAAAGGAGCCTCCTGTTTCCGGTTTTAAATATTAATATCAAAGTATCGACAGGTATTTTTTGGTTATTATTAATCATCCATAATAAAACTATAATCAGTGTTTGTGTAAAATTAAGTGCTATAAACTGCAAAGTGGCCCCCTACGCCAACCCCGCGCTGCCGACCCCGCCTCGCCGCGCGACAGCGCGGCGAGGCGGGGTCGGCAGCGCGGGGTTGACGTTGGGGCCACCCCCCCCCCCCCCCCCAACTGCTTTAGATACACATGCCCTGCGGGCCCAAACACCCCTCTAACTACATTTATTACACCTCGGCTCTGCCGGACCCGAAATCTTAATAATTTGTTACATACCTTGAACACTAACAGCGACCCTAACTTCAAATAATATATAATTACTAGTAGTTAATACATCTTAACAGAAAATATTAATTATTAATATCATTTGCATTTAGTTTTTTTACACGGTTTTGATTTAATTTATCTCTATTATTAATAATACTAGTACTTGCTGCAAATATTTTCTTCAATATTAACTAAAGTTGTAATGTCACGAGTCTGCGTAAAACTAAATGGCACTTGAATAATAAAATGTAAAACTTGAACTAAAGTGTTTGTGTAACATTAAGTGTCATAAACTGCAACTTTCAAGGGACAGTCGCGTGGCGAGGCGGGGTCGGCAGCGCGGTGGTTGGCGTAGGTGCCCCCCCCCCCCCCCCCCTCACTGTTTTAGGTACACATACCCTGCGGGCCAAAACACCACACTAACTATTAATACACTATTACACCTCCGCTCTGCCGGACTCGAAATCTTATGTAACATATTAATCATACTATTGATCCGATGCTATAACTTGATAGCAGGATATTAATACTGTCAGCCTCCGTATTCACTAAAAGTTATCAATAGGATAGTACGGCATCATTCATGATCATAAGGTGAGCATATCTCTTAGGTCGCCAGTGATCGAGTCGGCTGATCATCTTCCGTTGTAATGTACTACTAATACCCGTTACTCCACCTAGACAATTTACCGGTAATTTGGATAGTCTTAGTCATAGGCAGGTTCATAGGCCGGACAGTTATTAATACCTTTATTACTGACAAGGACACTTTCTAGAGTATTCGCGAATCATAGTCTGGAATGCCTAGAATCAAATGAGTATTACCATTCTGTAAAGGTCATAACATCATAAATTTTGTGTGACCCAAAGTCATTAAAAGTCTTTTCTTCGGTTATTCTTTACCCTTAGCGGGGTAGCTTCCCTAAACTCTGCGTTTGAGTGATAGATTACTTTGGTTATGAGCCTTGTCAAGGAGGCAAGCGTGCCAAAGCACGTATTGAGTCAAGTGCCCATATTCGAGGGCAACGACCAAAGCTTTTGGCCTTGGTCAAGCAAGTTTCAGAAGCACATGCAGGGGATATCTGTCCACGTGGCAGAGATGGTATCTGTGGCATTAGCCGACCCAGCTAAAGCCAAAAGGGATTTTCCTTACGACGAAGCAAGGGCTAAGACGGCAGAAGACTTAGAAGAGCCCGACACGCCCATAAGTGATAGTGAGGAAGATGAAGAGTCAGACACCTCTGAGAGGAAGACAGAGACCCCAGACAAAGAAAGAAGATATCAAACAGCCAGAAGGTTGGGATAAAATGACAGCAGAACAAAAGAGAGAGTGGAAAGAGAAAGAAGCAAGGAAAAAGAAAAGACAAAGTATAAAACAACACACAAGAAGAAAGACAGCTATCCGCAAAGAGAAGAAATATTATGAAAGGATGAAAACTTTGCAGTTATGTCTGTCTGTGGCTTTTTCCAAAGACAATGTATCTAATTTCCTGCGAACACAGAAGACGAAAGGACCCATTGAAGAGTTGATAGTAGTAAGAGATCAATGGGGAGGCATTTCCGGAGCAGGTAGGTACATGTTAGAGGAAGAGTTTGAGAGAACGAGACCAAGGGCAGGTCAGAGGTATGTAGACTGGCTAAATGAATTTCTCGCAAAGAAAATCCAGTTTGAAAGTTTACGTGGGGCGCCATTTTCCGATGAGGAAGCAAAGAGAAAGCTATTTAAGAAATTGCGCTACCATCCAGCTTTCGGGGATAAATTTCAGGTGGACCACTATGATCTCCCGGCCAGACTAAGACCAAATTTCTCGGAACTATGCAAAGCATCTAGGGAAAGATGGTTAATGTGGGAAGAAAAAGAAAGACGTAACAATTTCCCTGAGAGAAAAACTCAAATTCGCAAGACAACAACAAGAAATCTCGGGATGGCAAGCAGCGGCAAGAGACCAATCTCCTGATGGATAATAAAGGGAAAAGGGGAGACAATAAACCGGGACCAAAGACAGCTCCAAACTGGACGCTCAAAGTCACGTGTTTCGGATGTGATGCCAAAGGCCATACCATGAGATATTGTCCGGTGATTTCGGAAAAGTTCCGCAAAGAAGGAAAATTAAAACGGAATCAAACGGAAGACAAAGGCACGGAACAAGAAAAGAACGAACAAAAGAACAATTACAAAAACAAACAGAAACCCTTTCATAAGAAAAAGAAAGCACTCACTTTGATAACAACCGGCAACGACAAAAACGATGACGAACAAAGTGACTCTGATACAAACGTTGCTTTAATCCATATGGGGAACACTTATGATAAGAGCGATGATGATGAGGAAGAAAGAGAAAGAGATGACGAGCAACCAAGCTCACCTCATCACAAATCTACAAGTCCCCAAGCCCTTTTGAACGATACAAAGACTACACCTAGGGTAGGGAATAGACATAGTGAGAGTGGAGAAGGACGGGAAGTGCGGTTAGTATCGGCCACCCTACGAGGTCCCTCCTCACTACGGGGAGAAGGCAAGGAAGAGCGGTTAGTATCCGCCACCCCACGATGTTCCCCAGTCACCCCTAACCCTAACGAAACTCCTTTGAGGCTTGAGAGTTCTTACGGAGTCACGCCTGACACAAAATGTGCCGGAATAAACAGACGCAAAAAACCGTGTAATGTTTCCGTTGAAAAATCAAAAGGAAAAGGAATATACGCAAATCACGCGAAACGATTATCTTATGCGAGGTACTGCGGATATCACGCCACACAAGACCCAGATTATCCGGAGTTGGATTTGTCGGTAAGTCCCGTGTTGCGTCCCCCCAAATCTCCTTACTACCCAGACGAACGAAGTCTTAAAGCTGCGGCATTGGAAAAGTCTCATAAAATTACGCAAAGACTCGTTTTCGGGGAATTTGAAACTTTACGTGACACCAAAATTTCCACAAGTCCACAAGTCTCGCAAAATATTCCGCAACAACCACGCAAACATAATCCATTTTCTAGTCAGCGGACCGGCCAGAGCAGAGAAGGGAGAGAAGAGAGTGGAGTGGATGAGGGAGAGCAACGACTTGGGCCCACTTCTGTCAACAAGTTTGGCAACCAAATAGGTCCCACCTCACAACAACTCCAAATCTCTAGTTCTAGACCAATCACAGCACTCCCACCAACACAGACAACAAACACGCAACCCATCAACCCTCCCGTCATAACCTTCAAAGATATAAATGAAATAGCTAAAACGTTGATGAATGAGTGCGTGAGGGGAATGAATAGAGAAGTGATGCGTGTCGTGAGTGGCGAGCTAGAGAGAGATGACTTTTTGACTGACATAGTAAGAGCAATAGAAGGAGTGTACTTGGAGAGAGCAGTCAGACAGAGTCCCATCACTACACCTCCACAACTCACAGAAGAGGGACAAGGTGAGGCTAGAGGAGTCTCTGAGGGTGAACTAGAAACAGAGACAGAGGCAGAAGGAGAGACAGAGCATGTACTGATACATGTGAGAAAAAGAGTGATGAAAAAGAGAGACATGACAGTACAGGATAGTGGAGCAAGCACAGACATATCATGCAGAGAAGACAGATTGACGGATGTCGATGAGATAGACCCGGTAGAACTACTGACAGGTAATGGAGAAAGGGAGTTGAGTAAGTCAGGAAGAGCTAGGCTGACTGTGATAGATGGGAAAGGAAGGCCTAGAGCAGTAGAAAAGAAGATGTTACTCGACACTACCTTACCAGTTAGCATAGTCTCTACAGGACAGATGGACCACAGACACAACAGATCAGTCATCCACCAAAACGGACAGTTAGTAATACTCAAACACCCCATCCACATTAACGAGAGTGACATATTAGTAAGGGGAAGATTAACTAAGAGTATGATATATAGATGGGATGACGAATATGATGAACCATTGAAAGTCAACGAAAGATATGATCCTTTCGCAACAAGGGGGTAGAAGGGGAGGGAAGCCCCACAAATGAGAACAAAAACGAGACAAGTAAGCATGAAGTAAATAAGAGAGAGAAAGAATTACACGTAGATATAGTATTATATGAAGCTTACCCCAGAAAGTCAGACAAACCTAGAAAGATAGGAATCAAGCTTTTTCACTATGCCTGTGGGCATTATGGGTTAACAAAGATGCGCCTATTGGCAAAAATTTTGAACATTAAGTTAGTTGGTGACGAGAACGATGTGAGATTTTGCAAATCTTGCATGATAGGAAAGTCTAAACGTTTGCCACGTTTTGCAGTTAATACAATAGAAAGAGCCCAAAAGCCAGGTATAATTCTAGACATAGACACATCAGGACCGTGGGCAACTAGATCAATAGGTGGTAAACGGTATGTATTTTCGGTCACCGACGACTACTCACTGTTCATTCTTGACTTTTATTTAGCCCATAAGAATGAGTTTGTAGATTGCTTAAAACAAGCTGTAGCCTTTTATGAGAGACAGACAGGAAACAAAGTAAAGGAAATTCGCGCAGATCAAGAATTCCATATTCCGGAGGAAGTCATTAAGTGGTGGAAAAATATTCGCTTTATTTGGAAAACCTCCGCGACAAACGATAAAGACGGGAATCCTATTGCGGAAAAAGTGAATGATATTACGGCGGGGCCTGCACGAGCAATGAGATATCACGCTAAATTACCGCCGCAATTCTGGGCAGAATTAGAACACGCAGCAACAACCATTCACAACATACTACCGGCAATTCACGGGAAACGCAAAGGAATTTCGCCTTATGAGCAGCTGTTAGGTAGAAAACCAACATTCTTTCATTTAAAACCAATAGGATGTATGGGTGTGTTACATATATCTAAGACTAAAGTGCGGAAGGGAGAGTACAGAGGGAAAAAGGTGATGGTAGTAGGATATGATCTATTTCGGGAACTATACCGCGTATGGGATGGTAAGAAGATAATTTCCGGAGTGAGAGATGTGAGATTTAATATTCACAAAATCGGTAAACAAGCTCATCCTCCTAAACTAGTGTCGTGGGATAATGATGACTCTGAGGGGGAGAATGAGAATGAGAGCGAGCAACCACACACATCTCCACAAGCGTCACCACCCCAATCACCACCCCAATCACCACCTCAATCACCTAAGTCACCGCACAACGTCAACAACGACCACCCAACAACACACTTTGATGAAGTTGAGGGGGAGACAGAGAATGTTGATATCGATGCGAATGAGAATGAGCATGAAAATGAGCATGTGGAGAAGAATACATTGGATCACAAACATACACGCCTACACACAAGTCCAGAGCCACATTATCCACAACAATTACCCCCAGAGCACAAGATCAAGCCACAAGAGCATACAAGTGAACAAGATCCAACATATCCACTAAAAATACATGAAAGAAGAGCATACGAAGAAAAATCACCACCATCTAAGGGATTAACGTGGGAGCAGAGTCAGAGAGTAACGGAGAGTAACATTATCCCCGGTAAAAGACAGCGCAAGGCAGTAGAGAGATTTACCCCTAGCAATGAGCCCAAGAGAGAAAAGAGAGAGGCTCAAGAGCTAATAGGTAAGGTAGTAAGAGTGCCCGCGCATGCATGGGGAGATGGATGGGCGAAGAAAAAGTACGGTGAGGGATGGGAGAGCATAGTACGAGTAGGGGTAGTCAGCAGAGTGAGTGACCCCAGAGACAGACTCGTAGTAAGAGACAGACCTCAGCCCACCCACATAGTTAAGTTTGAGGACGAAGAAGAACGGATGTTGAATTCGGAAATCCTCAAATACTCCGTGAAAGATCCCGAATACCCGTTACAAAGTCCCGCTAATATGTTTTTATGCGATGACCGTATGGTGGCAGATGAGATTCGTGATTTTTATTTGTATGTAGATATCAGAGTACCCAAAGATGTCATAGAGGAAGGTTTGACAGCTAAAGATGTTTTAGAGGGTATGAAAACAGAGCTAAAAGCTCTTCAATCCTTTAACACATACACATGGGTACCCCATAAGGAGGCAAGCAAGGCAGGGGTTAGTAAGATAGTTAGATTGACATGGGTTCACAAAGTAAAGTTAGATGAGAACGGGAAAAAGTTCATAAAGTCTCGTTTAGCTTTAAGGGGAGATATGTTAGAACCCGGTGTTAGCTATAACCCAGATCAGCTCTTTGTTCCTTGCGCCGCGTACCATTCACTTTTATTTCTCGCCAAACTAGCTGCCTGGCACAAACACAAACTATACGGCATAGATTTTAAAAATGCATACCTAAATGCTCGTATGAATGACCCTGTTTATGCATTTGCGCCAGAGAGTGTAGACAGAGAAGGGCATGAGGGGATGATATGGCGTATAGATGGTGCTTTATATGGTGCACCACAGGCAGGAAGAAGATGGTATGAGATGTTAGCACCCAAGTTAGAGGAGCTAGGTTTTAGGTTGCTAGATTCAGACTTATGTATGTTTGTAGAAAATGATAAAGCTTTGAGAGAGGCGATAGTAGGGATATTTCATGTTGATGACTTGTTGTTCACCGCACCAAACAAACAAGCATATGAGCGTTTTGCGTCCGCATTAGAAAAACATTTCCCGCTCAAAAGACTCGGTATTGCCCGTGAATTCAAAGGAATAGAGATAGAGCAATCGAACGGGAAAATAATTTTGCATCAGCGAAAATATCAGCAGCAGATACTAAAAGAGGTAGGCTACGATTCTGCTAAACCCGTTAGTACTCCAGCGCAAGAACATTTCACGGAACCGATGTCGGAATCAGCTAGCTTGCGAAAATTTTCAATTCCTAGTCTAGTTGGTCGTTTGCTATTTCTCGCAAAGATGACAAGACCCGATATAGAACAAGCACTAAATTCGGCAAGTGTCATGCAAACTATCGATAAGGGAATAACTTATGCGATGTTAGGCAGAATCTTTCGTTATTTAGTTAACTCTTATCGAGGTTTAGCTTACCATGAGCCTAAGTTAGAGCAAGAAGGGCAAACCTATCCAAAACTTTCCATGTGGCCCGACGCGGCTCACAAAGTTTGTAAGAAAACAGGGAAGTCCCGCACTGGATTCGTGATCCTATGGGGCAGCGATCCAGTTGCATGGTTATCAAAGCGACAGAGTCGCATCGCCCTGAGTTCCAATGATGCTGAAATATTTGCAGCAACTGAGTGCATTAGAGAGGGACTTGCACTAAAACACATTACACAAGAACTAAACATAGCCCAAAAGAGCCCGATAGAATTATTCGAGGATAACTCTCAAACAGTCTTAGCGGCAGAGAGGGGTCAAGTAATAGAACTAAACACTTACCTTTAGAATTACACTTTATGCACCACCTACAGAGAGACGGTGAGATTAAGTTTGTAAAAGTAGGTACGAAGAAGCAGATAGGTGATGTAATGACAAAATATTTACCGAAAGAACAATTCGAGTATTTACTTAACAAATTTACGGTAAAGCTCAAGTAATTTCGGGATTTGCGTGTCCACTCACCTATATTTGCTTTGAGTGTTTTGTGCAGTTTGTTGCTTGTTGCAGCAGCTTTGTTTTGCGCAGGGGTCAAGAGCCGTCGAGCCGAGGCTGGGTAGCCGACTGCCACGCGAGGCCGGCAGCCGCGAGGCTTTCCCTGGCTAACTTAGCAGTTTAAATTCTTTCTATCATTCTTTCTGTCGTAGAATAGGAAATCTAATTTTTTTTTTTTTTTTTTTAATTTTGCTACCCTCTACGGGAAGCGCTTGCAAATGTTTGAACACATACATACTTCATACATGTTACTGCATGACCACATATATACATACATAGAGGATGTGATGTAAATGGGAGTTTATATTTAACCTTCGGGTAACCCATAACTGATCCTCAACACTATTTTTTTTTATATTTACACACTAATATAGCCTATGACTTGCGACTAAGGGGGAGCGTTGTAATGTACTACTAATACCCGTTACTCCACCTAGACAATTTACCGGTAATTTGGATAGTCTTAGTCATAGGCAGGTTCATAGGCCGGACAGTTATTAATACCTTTATTACTGACAAGGACACTTTCTAGAGTATTCGCGAATCATAGTCTGGAATGCCTAGAATCAAATGAGTATTACCATTCTGTAAAGGTCATAACATCATAAATTTTGTGTGACCCAAAGTCATTAAAAGTCTTTTCTTCGGTTATTCTTTACCCTTAGCGGGGTAGCTTCCCTAAACTCTGCGTTTGAGTGATAGATTACTTTGTCTTCATGATTCA
>WBZZ01000825.1:72500-75000 GCA_019918135.1 Paulinella micropora
GGTTTGAAAATTCAAAAAAATTTAAGTTTCCTTTTAAAAATGTTCCATCTTAGATTTATCACCAAACAAGAGCGTGAGGCTCGGGGATGCTGCATGCTGTGGAACGTCTTTGGGGCATACTAGCACATTCCAACTCAGGTGTTCTGGGACTTCCCTTCGGTAAAGACGACCGAACATGAGGGACATCCCTTTTCCGGAAGCCCGAAAACTTTTTTTCAGAAATTTTTCTACTTTTCCCCTCTTCTTTAGAAGGGGCTCCAGGCCCCATGCCTACAGGATTGATCACACTACTTCAGCGGGCCTTTAGTATCTGCACATGCAATAAAACCAGTTATCTCGGCCTTTTTCCCAGAGAGGAAGAGAATCAAAGTCCGGACATAACTTTTGAGACACGTCTTATAAATATATGTATGTATATATATATATATTTTATATATATATATGTATGTATATATATATAAATATATATATATATATATATATATATATATATATATATATATATATATATATATATATATATATATATATATATATCGACGCAAATTGCAGCATTGATGAACAGGCCGGCACGGAGTTTCATTACATTAGCTTAGATTAGGTTAGGATTAGGTTAGGATTAGGATTAGGACTAGGATAAGAATTAGGATAAGAATTAGGATTAGGATTAGGGATTAGGAATTAGGGATTAGGGATTAGGATTAGGGATTAGGGATTAGGATGAGGGATGAGGGACGAGGGATGAGAGATGAGGGATTCGGATTTAGGATTTAGGATTTAGGATTAAGGATTAAGGATTAGGATCAGGATCAGGATCAGGATCAGGATCAGGATCAGGAGAAGGAGTAGGAATAGGAGTAGGAGTAGTGGGAGTGGGAGTGGGATTGGCATTGGCATTGGCATTAGGATTGGGATTGGGATTGGGATTGGGATCGGGATCGGGATCGGGGTTGGGGTTGGGGTTAGGGGTTAGGGTTGGGGGTTGGGGATTGGGGTTGGGGGTTGGGGGTAGGGGGTTGGGATTAGGATTAGGATTAGGATTAGGATTGGGATTAGGATTAGGATTTGGATTTGGATTAGGATAAGGATAAGGATTAGGATTAGGATTAGGATTAGGATTAGGATTAGAATTAGATTAGATTAGATTAGATTAGATTAGATTAGATTACAAAACATTACATTGTATTGCATTGCAGAAAATTACACAAAAAGTAACATAACACATAACACAACACATAACATGGCATAATACATAACCTATCACAACATAACATAACATAACATAACACATAACATGACATAACATTACATTACATTACATTACATAACATAACATAACATAACATAACATAAAATAACGTAACATAACATAACATAACATAACATAACGTAACATAACACAAAACAACATGACATAACATAACATAACATAACATAACAGAACATAACATAACAACATAACATAATAACATACATAACATAACATAACATAACATAACATAACAAAACATGACTTAACATAACGTAACATAACATACCATAACATAACATAATATAACATAACATAACATAACACATGTTATGACATGCTATTTTTGCACATAACATTTCGTCACATAACACATCATACCATAACAAATCATTACACATTATCATGACATTACAATAAACAAAATTACATTACATTACATGAAATTTGCATAATGTAACAAAATAAGAGGGAAAACGTATCATAATATGACATAAATACAATATAATCATAACATGAACATAACACATGTTATGACATGCTATTTTTGCACATAACATTTCGTCACATAACACATCATACCATAACAAATCATTACACATTATCATGACATTACAATAAACAAAATTACATTACATTACATGAAATTTGCATAATGTAACAAAATAAGAGGGAAAACGTATCATAATATGACATAAATACAATATAATCATAACATGAACATAACACATGTTATGACATGCTATTTTTGCACATAACATTTCGTCACATAACACATCATACCATAACAAATCATTACACATTATCATGACATTACAATAAACAAAATTACATTACATTACATGAAATTTGCATAATGTAACAAAATAAGAGGGAAAACGTATCATAATATGACATAAATACAATATAATCATAACATGAACATAAACATCGAGTAACATCAACGTAATTGAAGACAGCATAACCAACATAACCAACGTTACAACACAACACGACTGTAGTGTGTGAAAATGTAAAATAAAATCGATACTTTTTGAGGACGAAGTAATAAAATCTGCATAATAGAAAAATAATATCATATTATGTTTCCTCGCAGAACATGTTGTGCTGTATTGTGTTGAATCCTTGAGTACTCTTCTTTTGTGTTATGCTGTATTGTTGCAACGATTTCTGTTTGTGTTATTCAAAAACTCTCCATCAAAACTACAAACGAATAGCAAACAAAACATGAAACGAATTGCAAAATAATCC
>WBZZ01000825.1:85000-87500 GCA_019918135.1 Paulinella micropora
TTTGATATATCTATCTAGACTTAGGGTGTGCTCATCGTTCGCGTCGTTCCTCGGAGCGTTCCTCGATCTCCTCACGTCGATCCAGGTCGTCCAGATCTTTATCTTTTATCTTTTCTCTTCATCTTTCTCTCTCTCTCTCTCTCTCTCTCTCTCTCTCTCTCTTTTTCCCCCTTTTTTTTTCTTTTTTTTTTTTTTTTTTTTTTTTTTTTTTTTTTTTTTTTTTTTTTTTTTTTTTTGTTAATTCCTTATCTTCGGGCCGTTCCTCGCGGCGTTCAGTTGTCTTCTTTATCTTCATCGTTTTCTTCATCTTATCTTCATCGTTTTCTTTATCTTTATCTTTATCTTTATCTTTATGTTTATCTTTATCTTTATCTTTACCTTTATCTTTATCTTTACCTTTACCTTTACCTTTATCGTTATCGTAATCTTTATATTCATCAACCTCCTCGCGTTGATCCAGGTCGTCCAGATCTTTATCTTCACCTTCACCTTCATTATCTTTACCTTTATCTTTATCTTCATCTTCATCATCTTCATCTTCATCTTCATCTTCATCAAAATCGTCATCCTCATCCTTATCCACGTCTGTCCAGGTCGTCTTCGCGCCAGAACTCCCCTACCAAGACACTGCGTCGCCTGGCGCTGGCGGCCGAACGTCACACCAGCTCCGAGTCCGAAGAAACTCCCTTGCCCTCCGCCTCTCCCTCCTTCCAAAACCTAGTCAACCTAGTCACCTCTCCAGTACTCTCTCCCCCATTCCTCACCACAACCACCTCTCCCCCATCCCTCACCACAGCCACCTCTCCCCCATTCCTCACCACAGCCACCTCTCCGCCCTTCCACACCTCCCACCCGCCACCCCAGACCAACCTCAACAACACCGACGTGCGCATGCACCATTCCCCTTCAGACTCCTCCGCCTTCGCCACCGGTCCCCCCTTCCTCACCGCACACCCACAGCCCAATGCCCTCTCCGATGTCCGCATGCACCCTTCCCCATCCGCGAAACCTCCCATTTCTCCCTCCTTTCGGCTAAGAACCGTCGGGGCGGCCATCACGACCCTTACAACCGTTTCGCCACAGGGGGCGGCCGTTTCTCCAGCTAGTCCGGCCGCCGCGCCCCCCGCCGACGACGAGAAACACCTGGACCCGGCGCTACCCACCAGGCACTTGACTTTAGAGGAGCCGGAGATGATAGACAACGCACCCACTGCGCTGGTGAGGGAGCCCTCACTCGTCCGCCCTAGCTCAGGCAGCGGAGGCATCCCTACCTCTCTCCTCCCGCCGAAACGCCCACGCGGCAGCAATAACTCGAACTCGTTGTTAGGCTCTCCTTCGTCTTCTTCGTCCAACAATTTGGGCTTAGACCGGCCCACCCGCCCCCGCGCGGCAACGGAGGACATGGGCCGATCGGACTCACACGAGGGGGAGAGGAGGATCTTGGTGGACGGCCCAGGCACCCCGCAGAGGGGGGCGCCTATCTCCGAGCACCCGATGTCACACGTGATGCGCACTCCATCCGAATCCTCCTCCTTCCCGCCACCGCGCTCGCCGGCTCTTGGGCAATTTGGCTCGTTCGGCAGGTGTGTGTGTGTGTGTGTGTGTATGTATATATGTATATATGTAATGTAATATGATGTGATTTAATGTAATGTAATGTAATAATCTAGTGTAAATTAATATAATGTCATGTCATGTCATATCATGTAATGTCATGTAATGTCATCATGTCATGTCAATGTCAATGTCAATGTCAACGTCAACGTCCATGTCCATGTCCATGCCCATGTCCAGGTCCAGGTCCAGGTCCATGTCCAGGTCCAGGTCCGGGTCCGGGTCCAGGTCCAGGTCCAGGTCCGGGTCCGTGTCCGTGTCCGTGTCCATGTCAATGTCAATGTCAATGTCAATGTCAATATCAATGTCATGTAATGTAATACAATTTATTATCATGTATGTCATGTTATGTCATATATGTCATGTTTGTAGTTTATGTGGTGTATTATGTGTTACAGTACGCCGCCCACATTGAACAGCTCCACTTTGCCCTCCCCTACGGAAAAAGAGGTCATTTTTAGCCATATTTTCTTCTTTCTCCACGCACTGTCCCAAACAAGCTTTTTTTTTTTTTTTTTTTTTTTTTTTTTTTTTTTTTTTTTTTTTTTTTTTTTTTTTTTTTTTTTTTGGTTTTGTTTTGTTTTGTTTTTGTTTTCTGTTTTGTTATTGTTTCTTCCTCCTCTCCCTACCACGTAAATCTTTCCCTATCGCCTCAGGTTGAATTCGAGGTGCCTCTTTCTGCTCCGTTCGGACTGGAGCTGAAAGGCTCCCCTCTCACAGGTGTGCCTTCATTCATTCATTCATTCATTCATTCATTCATTCTTATATACACGCATACATACATACATACATACATGCATACATACATACATGCATACATACCTACATACATACATACATACATAGTTGTCAGCATCGACCCGCACGGTGCCGCGGCGCGTTGGAA
>WBZZ01000825.1:115000-122500 GCA_019918135.1 Paulinella micropora
TTAGAGTCACTCTTCCCTCACCAGCATTCACTGTTGTGACCATTGGGTCGAGGGATAGAGGTGCATGGCCCTCGGGCTCGGCCACGACAGATCAATACTAATTATTATTATCCCTGAAAGGTGTTGGGAGTAGGGGGTGGGGGGTTTGGGGGGCGAAATGGAAATTGTTTGACCACCCCCCCCCCCCACCCCAAACCCCACCCGCATTTTTGCACCCCTGTCCCCATACATCATGGTTGGAGGGAGGGAACGAGGAGTTGGGAGTTCATACTTGCAGAGTGGCTGGTTACTTTTTTTGGAACTCACTCAAATATTTGCGTTAGGGGAGTGTCCTGAATGCCAAAGTTCCTTTTTTTGGGGGGAGTACTTGCCTGTACCTCCGGCAATCAAACGTACCCTTTCGACAGGGAAGGGGGGATCGGGGGCCCTGCCCCCGGGAACCCCAGCCCTGCAATCGTACGTACCCCACACGAATTATTCGGCACCAAATGAATGGCAGAGAATGCTCCAAGGCTCTAATAGTTGTGCCAGAAGTGTTTATGCCCGGTAAAAAACAGCAATTGAACGTACCCTGTCGACTGTGGCAAGGGGGGGGGGGGCCTCCCCCCCCACCCCCACCCCCAACCGCATTCCTGTCCCTATAAATCATGGTTGGTGGGAACGAGGAGGAGTTGGGAGCTCATGTTTGCAGGTGGCTAGTCCGGCCGGACTCAATCTTGATGCTGGTATATATATATATATATATGTCTATCTATCTATCTATCTATCTATCTATCTATCTATATCTATATCTATATGTATGTATATATATATATAATTCACGCAAATATTTGCGTTAGGGGAGTGTCCTGAATGCCAAAAGTTTCCCTTTTTTTTTTAGAGTACTTAACGGTACCTCAGGCAATCGAACGTACCCTGTCAACGGAACCACCCCCCCCCCCCCCCCCCCCGGAACTTAGCCGGCACCAAAATGAATGGCTGAGAATGCTCCAAGGCTCTAAGAAGGGGTTTATGCCGGTTACCTACGGCAATAAATGTACCCTGTCAACTGTGGAAAGGCGGGTCCTCCCCCCTGGAACCCAAGCCCTGCCATCGTACATACCCACGCGAATCAGCCGGCACCAAAATGAATGGCTGAGAATGCTTAAGGCTCTAAGAGTTGTGCTACAACGGTTTATGCCGGTTATCTCCGGCAATTGAATATACCCTGTCCACTGTGCAAAGGGGGGGTCCGGGGGGCCCTGCCCCCGGGAACACAGCCCCACCATTGTACTGCAAGGCTGAAAAAATTGTGCATGTGAGAATCAGAGGAAAAGCGATCTTGGGAAGAGGAGTGGGGGTGGGGGGGAAGATGCGCGAAGCGCACCGCAAACAATCCTTTCAGGTGTTGGCGCAGCCCCTAGTTATTATTATTATTATTATTATTATTATTATTATTATTATTATTATTATTCAGCCCAACGGCCTCAAGGCGTTAAACTGTGACGCCAACTCATAACCCTTTGGTGGTAGATGCTGGGGAGGAGGGTCGTTGCGCGCGTAAAAGATCTTAAACTCCGCATATGCTGGTTGATAGCCCAGGACCCAGCAGACACCAGATTGTTATGGGTGGGGTTTCGAGGCAGCTCTAGCAACCGCGCTTGGTGTATGCACTTGCACATTCGGTGACGTCTTGCAAGAGGCTGCTGGGACTGCGGAATAACCTCGGCTTAGTGCAGTCTTGCCCTCAGGAGCTCCATCGGTGGCCCCGATCATCAGGCGAGAGACTGACACGGGGGGGTGGAGGACCTCGAACAAGGGTATTGGAGGCTTATGTCCGTTGAGGATATGCCATTAGCTGCATCAGTACGCCTCAGATATAGTATTATTATTATTATTATTATTATTATTATTATTATTATCATCATCATCATCATTACTATTCTTATTCTTATTCTTATTCTTATTCTTATTCTTATTCTTATTCTTATTCTTCTTCCTATTCTTCCTATTCTTCTTATTCTTCTTATTCTTCTTATTCTTCTTATTCTTCTTATTCTTCTTATTCTTATTATTCTTATTCTTCTTATTCTTCTCATTGTTCTTCTTATTCTTCTTCTTATTCTTCTTACACTTCTTATTCTTCTTATTCTCCTTCTTATTCTTCTTCTTATTCTTCTTCTTCTTATTCTTATTCTTATTCTTATTCTTATTCTTATTCTTATTGTTTTCTTTTTCTTTTTCTTTTTCTTATTCTTATTCTTATTCTTGTTCTTATTCATATTCATGTTCTTAGTCTTAGTCTTAGTCTTAGTCTTATTCTTATTCTTATTCTTATTCTTATTCGTATCATTATTATTATTATTATTATTATTATTATTATTCAGATATAGTAAATCTGCCTTGGAGTGTTGACTGTGACATATTTGAGGGAAATCCCGATGAAAAAACCTAGTCACACTTGCTAAACAGAGTTCCAGCCCAATGGCCTCAAGGCGTTAAACTGTGACGCCAACTCATAACCCTTTGGTGGTAGATGCTGGGGAGGAGGGTCGTTGCGCGCGTAAAAGATCTTAAACTCCGCATATGCTGGTTGATAGCCCAGGACCCAGCAGACACCAGATTGTTATGGGTGGGGTTTCGAGGCAGCTCTAGCAACCGCGCTTGGTGTATGCACTTGCACATTCGGTGACGTCTTGCAAGAGGTTGCTGGGACTGCGGAATAACCTCGGCTTAGTGCAGTCTTGCACTCAGGAGCTCCATCGGTGGCCCCGATCATCAGGCGAGAGACTGACACGGGGGGGTGGAGGACCTCGAACAAGGGTATTGGAGGCTTATGTCCGTTGAGGATAAGCCATTAGCTGCATCAGTACGCCTCAGATATAGTAAATAGTATAGTATTATTATTATTATTATTATTATTATTATTATTATTATTATTATTATTATTATTATTATTATTATTATTATTATTATTATTATTATTATTATGGAGGGGTGCACAGTATGGCACCCCACGGGAAGAGGAGGTGGTTGGGCCTCTTCCCACTGGTTTCGAGGCTATGTCGTTGTGTTGGCTCCGAGGCTATGTTGTTGTGTTGGTTCCGAGGCTATGTAGTTGTGTTGGTTCCGAGGCTCTGTTGTTGTGTGGGTTCCGAGGCTATGTCGATGTGGGTTCCGAGGCTATGTTGTTGTGTTGGTTCCGAGGCCATGTCGTTGTGTTGTTTTTTATAAGACATACACCACGTGGGATCAAAGGGGTATTTACATTCCGCGATCTAGGGGTGGTGACGGGTTTCGAGGCGTACCAGATACTTACCACAAAACGTCCTCATGCGCTGGCAGACCGCATGAAATGTCTGCTACCCCTGTGAGTACCTCCATGCGGGACCTACCCAGTCTCGTGGAGCTCTCACGCGGGGAAGATCAATCATTTGTAGTTGATTTCCTGCAAGGTACCCGACACTGTGCGGGTAGTAGGGACTTCCTTTTGGGGCCTTCTATGCAGGATGGTTAGAGTCACTCTTCCCTCCCCAACATACTCACTGTAGTCCCTGTTGGGTCGAGGGATGGAGGCGCATGGCCCTCGGGCTCAGCCATGACAGATCAATATATATTATTATTATTATTATTATTATTATTATTATTATTATTATTATTATTATTATTATTATTATTATTATTATTAGGACACCGTGATAGCCCAGTGGTCAAGTTCTACCATCTGGGCCCTGTCGCCAGTTCGATTCCCGTCGGTGCCACCAGTATTTTCATTGAACATACCGATCCGTCTGGACCAGTGTTTTCATTGAACATACCGGTCCGTCTGGAAGTGTTGGAACTGTCCTTGCGGGGGTGTCATTAGAGCCTATCGTCAATTCTTCGTACTCCCCTCACGGGTGAGACGATGGAGGCATGTGCAGAAATGCATCAGCCATTGACAGAGAAGCACTATTATTATTATTATTATTATTATTATTATTATTATTATTATTATTATTATTATTATTATTATTATTATTATTATTACTATTATTACTATCATTATTATTATTATTATTATTATTGTTATTACTATTATTATTACTATTATTATTACTATTATTAGTAAATGTGCCCTGGAGTGTTGACTGTGACATATTTGAGGGAAATGCCGATGAAAAAACCTAGTCACACTTGCTAAACAGAGTTCCAGCCCAATGGCCTCAAGGCGTTAAACTGTGACGCCAACTCATAACACTTTGGTGGTAGATGCTGGGGAGGAGGGTCGTTGCGCGCGTAAAAGATCTTAAACTCCGCATATGCTGGTTGATAGCCCAGGACCCAGCAGACACCAGATTGTTATGGGTGGGGTTTCGAGGCAGCTCTAGCAACCGCGCTTGGTGTATGCACTTGCACATTCGGTGACGTCTTGCAAGAGGTTGCTGGGACTGCGGAATAACCTCGGCTTAGTGCAGTCTTGCCCTCAGGAGCTCCATCGGTGGCCCCGATCATCAGGCGAGAGACTGACACGGGGGGGTGGAGGACCTCGAACAAGGGTATTGGAGGCTTATGTCTGTTGAGGATATGCCATTAGCTGCATCAGTACGCCTCAGATATAGTTTTGTTATTATTATTATTATTATTATTATTATTATTATTATTATTATTATTATTATTATTATTATTATTATTATGATTATGATTGGACACCGTGATAGCCCAGTGGTCAAGTTCTACCATCTGGGCCCTGTCGCCAGTTCGATTCCCGTCGGTGCCACCAGTATTTTCATTGAACATACCGCTCCGTCTGGACCAGTATTTTCATTGAACATACCGGTCCGTCTGGAAGTGTTGGAACTGCCCTTGCGGGGGTGTCATTAGAGCTTATCGTCAATTCTTCGTACTCCCCTCACGGGTGAGACGATGGAGGCGCATGTGCAGAAATGCATCAGCCATTGACAGAGAAGCACTATTATTATTATTATTATTATTATTATTATCATTATTATCATTATTATCATTACTTATTATTATTATTATTATTATTATTATTATTATTATTATTATTATTATTATTATTAATTAGTATTAGTATTACTATTATTGGTACCTCGAGACAGTGTTGCCGTTTGATGCCTTGACACTTCCACAAGTGAAACCGCCGTTATAAGGAGCACACGACGCTAACATACAGTGCACACACAATCACATGCCTCTCTGTCTGTCTTTCTCTCTGTCATGTATGAACAGATAGATAGATCTAGGGACAGATAGATGAATAGAAAGAAAGAGAGTGTTACGGCCAGCGCGACAACTGCCTGCTGCCTGATTGAATAATTGGGCCGGATCCGCCTATGCATGTATTAATTTAAATTTCGGACGAGATTTGAACTTGCTACCTACTATCTATCCGTCTTTCTATCTATCTATCTATCTATCTATCTATCTATCTATCTATCCATCTATCTACCTATCTACCTACCTACCTATCTATCTATCTCTCTATATATCTCTATCTATCTCTATCTATCTCTATCTATCTATGTATCTATCTATCTATCTATCTATCTATCTATCTATCTATTTATCCGGGGGGGATGCAGAGGGCCAGCTGCGCAGTGCTCCGGCCTAAAACCAAACCCCCTATAATGACGATTTTGTGTCCGCCGTTAATCGCGCGCAGCGCAAGGGCTAAACAGGCAACCAACTCCTGACCATGGCTGATGAAGTCGGGGCGTGATGCAAAGGGTTGATGAAGTCGGGGTTGTAGAAGGTAACTCACAACGAGCGTGTACTCCTGAAACCTCGGCTTACAAGCGCATCATCTCCTTAGGGCACACGCTCCTGGGGAGTGTTCTAGTGTTGTCCCATATAGTTCAAAAGGGCTCGGCTACCTTTCGGCTTGAACTGGGCACAGACACCAACCACAGCGAGACAGTGGTTGGTGTGCAGCTTGGCCGCTGCTGAAAGTTCTTGTCCGGGGGTAGTATAGGAGGCCATGGCTTTTCAAGCTAAGCCACGCCCATAGATTAAACATATCTATCTATCTATCTATCTATCTATCTATCTATCTATCTATCTATCTATCCATCTATCCATCTATCTATCTCTATCTCTATCTATCTATCTATCTATCTATCTATCTATCTATCTCTATCTATCTATCTATCTATCTATCTATCTATCTATCTATCTATCTATCTATCTATATATATATATGTATAGAGAGAGAGACCGTGATGGTCCAGACGCACTTGGATGCTTGACCTGTGGGCCCTAGTAAGGAAGCAACCAAGCAGAAAGTAAAAAAGTAAAAGTAAGAAAGTAATGAAGTCAGAAAGCAAGAAATTAAGTGGGCACGGGGTGCAGGCTATTATGTGATGGTAGCAATAATAATAATCCCGGAAAGGTGTTGGGAGTAGGAAATGCAGGGTTTGGGGGGAGGGGGAAAATGGAAATTGTGGACCCCCCCCCTTAGGCATTTCCGCACCCCTGTCCCTATAAGTCATAGTTTGTGGGAACGAGGAGGAGTTGGGAGCTCATATTTGCAGGGTGGCTAGCCCCAGACTCGATCTTGATGCTGATATGATTTTTTTGGAATTCACGCAAACATTTGCGTTAAAGAGTGTCCTGAATGCAATTTGGGGGGGGGGGGGGTCCGGGGGGCCCTGCCCCCGGGAACCCCAGCCCTGCAATTGTACGTACCCCAATCGAATTAGCCGGCACCAAAATGACTGGCAGAGAATGCTCCAAGGCTAAGAGTTGTGCCAGAAGGGTTTATGCCGGTTACCTCCAGCAATGGAACGTACCCTAACAATTCCTTCTGGGACATTTTCGAGCCTTTGAGCAATCTCCGCCATTCATTTTGGGCCGCCAAATTCGCTTCGGGGTACATACAATTGCGGGCTGGGTTGCCGGCCCCCCGGACCCCCCCTTGCCACAGTCGACAGGGTACGATCAATTGCCGAAGATAACCTAAACCCTTCAGGCACAACTCTGAGAGCCTTAGAGCATTCTCAGCCATTCATTTTGTTGCCAGCTAATTTGCGTGGGGTACGTACAATTACTGGGCTTGAGTTTCCAAGGGAGGGCCCCCCCGACCACCTCTTTCCACAGTCGACAGGGGACGTTCAATTCCCGGAGGTAACCGGCATAAACCCTTCTGGCACAACTCTTGGATTCATTTTGATGCCGGCTGATTCGCGTGGGGTACGCACAATCGCAGGGCTGGGGTTCCCCGGGAGGAGGGCCCCCCGGACCCCCCGCCCCCCTTCCCCGTCGACAGGGTAAGTTCAATTGCCGGAGGCACCGGTAAGTACTCCCAAAAAACCAAAGAAGTTTGTCATTCAGGACACTCCCCTAACGCAAATATTTGCGTGAATTCCAAAAAACAAAAAACAAAAAAAAAAAAAAAAAAAAAAAAAAAAAAAAAAAAAAAAACAAGCATCAACATCGAGTCTGGGCTGGCAACCCTGTCAATATGATCTCCTAACTATTCCTCGTTCCCACAAGTGTGCAGAAAATAGGCCAAACAAACAA
>WBZZ01000825.1:130000-132628 GCA_019918135.1 Paulinella micropora
TCAAGCCACCCTGGAAATATGAGCTCGCAACTCCGACAGGGTTCCCGCGGGAGGGCCCTCCGGGCCCGCCATTTCCACAGTCGATTGGGTACGTACATCTGCCGGGCAGCGCTGACTGACTCGCTCGGTGTACAAAGGTTAAGGGGCTGGTAATCCCAGGGAATGAGGCACACCACTTCCCCCCCCCACCCCCCCCCCCCCCCCCCCCCCGCATGCACCACCACACACCCCACCCAGTCCCCTTCTGCCAATCGACAGAATACTTTCAACTGCCGGTGGTACCGGCAGGCAGGTCCTGCCAAAAATATGAAAATTTGACATTCAGGAGACTCTCCTAAGGCAAGTACTAATAATAATTAATAATAGTGATAATGAAAACAACAACAACAACAACAACAATAACAATAATAATAATAATAATAATAATAATAATAATAATAATAGGCTTCCTCAGACTATAGCATCAGATCCAGATCCTGGACATGTGCCTCCATTGGGTCACCGGGGTCAGCCGATCCCAACGCATTGTCAGAACACCAAACAGACATAGCAGCAACAGCAACAGCAGGGGCAGATGGGGGCTGTGAAGTGCATGAAGAGCTAGATGCGAGGGTGTTAGCTGAAGAGAAGAACTCGGAGGCACTACGCTGCGCTCCCGAACCCCTCTCTCTAGCCAGGACGTCCACACTGCGCGGACGGCCGCGCCGCGCAACATCAACGTCACTTGGGGGAGAGGGTGGGACAGAAGCTGATGGAACCTCAGTGAGGTCAATCACCTCCTCGCCCCCATCCTCCACCCCAAGCTCCTCCCTTTTACCCTGCCTAGCAGACCAACACTCAGACACATATGATCCAAACAACACATCCAACTTTGGAGGGGGACGCAACGCTGTAACCCCTAACAACGCAGCAAGCACAAAGTTACTGCGGAAGCGCGACTTCCCCTGAAAAAGCTTACAAAACAATCGTGATTGATCCACAGGCGACATATCATCCCAACCCTGCCGCACAGAGCCCTCCCGCTCCCGCCCAAGCAACACATCCTCCACCACAACCTCACCGCCTACGACCTCACCACCCTCCTCACTCCCTCCATCCCCTCAGCACCCCCCACAGCCATGCCACCGAGCCTCTGCATACTCAGCACAGCTGCTTACGTCTCCCCTCATGCATGGGGCAATCCCATAAGAAGTGCGCAAGCGACTCATTGACATCATCATGACAACAGAAGCAGCGAGGGGACATGCCACTGACCAACTTGCTGCGGTACATCCGAAGGCGGTTGTTGCAGCTGAGCAACCTTCTCCGAAGCAGATTATAATGCGCATCATCAAGGGGTACCCATCTTGGGAACTCCTTAGTTCCAAAGACTTGTCTTAGGATGACTCGCAGGCCATCAGTAAGATCGCTGCCTGCCTCTCGCTTGTCCCACATCAGTTGCTGCACCATCTTGACGTCCTGCTGAAGGGCCCACTTGTCCACAGTCGAACTCCAACCTTCGAGGTCCTTCTCTGAGCTATTTAGGAGCTCCTGAAGCCCTTGTTGTAGATCCATTGAGTCCCTGATAGCGCCTTCGGCCTCCGCAGTCCAGTCGGATTTGACTTGAGATGCGATGACAGGAAATCGCTTCTCCGGTGGAACACGCAGCCGTCCATAGAACTTCAGTTGCGCCGCCCGCCGCAAACGCTCCGCACTCAAAGAGCGCGCCAGAAAGAGTGTAATCCACTTGCTTGTCTTAGGGCTGATGCCGAGAATCATCCTCATGGGGCGCAGCATTGCTGCCTCCAGCTTGGTGAGCTGCGATACGGGGGCACGCCAGACATCGAAGGCGTACTTCAGCTTGGCCCCCACAAGTTGATTCCAGCACATGAGACGATACCTAGCTTGTATCTCGTCTGCACACCACAAAGAGTACCAACCTGCGGTGGCGACTTCAGTGACACGCGTAGCCCGCAGGGCCTGCTCCTTCCACTTCAGGTCGTCGGTGATAACCACTCCCAGGTACTTGTACTGACTGGTGACACAAAGCTTCTGGCCGCGAAACCACACCACGGGCTCACCTCGCTCCCTGATACTTGGTCGTTTCGCCTTGCTCGACGTGTAAATGGGCATGATTTCCGTCTTGCCGGGCTTCAAGTTGACTTCCAGCCGGTAATCTTCCGCGAACTTGGCCACAAAATTGACCATCTTCTGGAGCTCGGTGCGACTGTGAGCGATGAGGGCCACGTCGTCCGCGTATAGAAGTGCCTTGATGTCGTTCAGCCGCTTCACATCCGTGATCTTGAGGGCACTCGCCAGCCGATCACACAGCTCATCCATAAAGACGTTGAAGAGTGTGGGAGAGAGAGGGGACCCCTGCTGGACGCCTACACCCTCCAGTACTTCGGGGGTGAGTGCTCCATCAACTAGCACTTGCGACGAAGTCTGCTCGTAGCACCTGCGTAGCGTGCGCCAGAACTTGCCCCTTACACCCAGCTTCCAGAGCCTCTCAAATAGGCCATCTCTCCAAACAGACGGGAAAGCCTTGCGTAGATCGACGAACAGGACATACGACTCCCGCTTCTGCTGCTGATGCCCCTTCAACCTCTGCCAAAGGGTAAAGACCTGATCCGTAGTGCGACGCCCCGG
>WBZZ01000826.1:20000-22500 GCA_019918135.1 Paulinella micropora
TAGAGCGTTCTTGTTCTCTGAACTAACTTACAGCCATTGGCATGCAAAAGAAAATCCTGTGAGCGCTCTTGTCCTCTGAACGGACTTACAGCCATTGGCATGCAAAAGAAAATCCTTAGAGCGCTCTTGTTCTGTGAACTAACTTACAGCCATTGGTATCCAAAAGAAAATGCTTGGAGCTTGTTCTCTGAACTAACTTACAGCCATCGGCATGCAAAAAAAAATCCTTTGAGCGTTCTTGTTCTGTGAACTAACTTACAGCCATCGGCATGCAAAAGAAAATGCTTGGAGCTTGTTCTCTGAACTAACTTACAGCCATTGGCATGCACAAGAAAATCCTTAGAGCGCTCTTGTTCTCTGAACGGACCTCCAGTCATTGGTATCCAAAAGAAAGTGCTTGGAGCTCTCTTGTTCTCTGAACTAACTTACAGCCATTGGCATGCAAAAGAAAATCCTTGAAGCGCTAATCAAGCAAAAGAAATGCTATTGGCATGCAAAAGAAATGCTATTGGCATGCAAAAGAAAATCCTTGGAGCGCTCTTGTTCTCTGAACTAACCCACAGACCACATTTCCCCATATGGTCTTGTCTTGGGTTTACAAAAAGGTGTCGACTTCTCAGCCTTTCAGCAGCATATTGACAATACTAACTCCTAGCTCTTTTGACCTCAGCCATTTCTGCCTTGTTCTTGGCTTGTGCAATAAGCAAATCGGAAACGCTCTTATCTTAAGCTTTCCTATGAGCTGCCTAGCGGACTGGGAGCAGGCAAAGAACATTGGTTGGGACAGAAGCGTGCGGAGTCCGTGTTGATTGATTGCCTTGAAGAGCGGAGAAGAACAAAACCTGGAACAGGGCGCTAGATTGAAAACCGAGGATTTATAGGAGAAAGGCGTTAAGTACTCTGCCTGTTCTCGTTCTCGAAGTCGGGACAGTTCTCTGTAGCAGATAGATAGATAAATGGATAGATAGATAGATAGATAGATAGATAGATAGATAGATAGATAGATAGACAGATAAATAGATAAATAGATAGATAGATAGATAGATAGATAGATAGATAGATAGATAGATAAATAGATAGATAAATAGATAGATAGATAGATATATAGATAGATAGATAGATATATAGATAGATAGATAGATAGATAGATAGATAGATAGATAGATAGATAGATAGATAGATAGGAAGATAGGTATGTAGGTATGTATGTATGTATGTATGTACGTACGTACGTATGTATGTATGTATGTATGTATGTATGTATGAGTGCAGGCGGAAGAGAGTCAGAGGAAAAACAACAGTCTGCAGGAGAAACTGGACAGCCAGCAAGAACTACAGGTAGAGATAGATCATTAGATGGACAGATTGGTTGGTTGATTGGTTGGTTGGTCGGTTGGTTGGTCGGTTGGTTAGTTGGTTCGTTGATTGGTGGGTTCGTTGGTTCGTTGGTTCGTTGGTTCGTTGGTCGGTTGGTTGGTTGGTTCGTTGGTTCGTTGGTTGGTTCGTTGGTTGGTTGGGGAAACTGGACAGCCAGCAAGAACTGCAGGTAGAGATAGATCATTAGATGGACAGATTGATTGGTTGGTTGGTTGGTTGGTTGGTTGGTTGGTCGGCTGGTTGGTTGGTTGGTTGGTTCTTTCGTTTGTTGGTTCGTTGGTCCGTTGGTCCGTTGTTCGGTTGGTCGGTTGGTCGGTTGGTTGGTGGTTGGTTGGTTGGTTGGGTAAACTGGACAGCCAGTAAGAATTGCAGGTAACTGGATAGACAGATTGATCGATGTAATCCAAGCACGCTGACAGATAGGCAGATCGATAGATCGATAAAGACATAAGTACAAAAATACATACATAAATAAATATGTGTCTGCTATTCAGCGGTTGCAAAATCAATCAATCAATCAATCTATCTATCTATCTATCTATCTATCTATCTATCTATCTATCTATCTCATTCCTAGATTGCCTTTTTCTTCAACGTCCTTCCTCCTCTTCTTTTCCAGAACACAGTCTACCCGTGATTCCCATCCCGGACACATGCACAGTACACAAATTATTGTTTGATGTGAAACTGCGTTCCTTTGCAAGGACTACATTCCTTTGCGACATCTCATCTATCTATCTATCTATCTATCTATCTATCTATCTATCTATCTATCTATCTATCTATCGATACATCGTTTGCAAGCTCGGGGGACAGACTGAGAGCGTTATCCAAACACGCTAACAGATAGATACATAAGATGGATCGATACGTCAATAAATAACATCAAAACATACATAGATACAAATGTGTATACGAAGAAACTTAAGTCTGTGTCTGCTACTATCTATCTATCTATCTATCTATCTATCTATCTATCTATCTATCTATCTATCTATCTATCTATCTTTAGGGGATGGTGTGGGTGTGCTGGGCCCGTGGTAGGGTGCCTTATGTGTGCCTAGCCATACGCCTATAAGTCACATGCCGAAATAGCGACGGGAAGCACAATCCTGTTCCCTCA
>WBZZ01000826.1:27500-30000 GCA_019918135.1 Paulinella micropora
TATTATTATTATTATTATTATTATTATTACTATTACTATGGACACCGTGATAGCCCAGTGGTCAAGTTCTACCATCTGGGCCCTGTCGCCAGTTCGATTCCAGTCGGTGCCACCAGTATTTTCATTGAACATACCTCTATTTCTGGACCAGTATTTTCATTGAACATACCGGCCCGTCTGGAAGTGTTGGAACTGCCCTTGCGGGGGTGTCATTAGAGCTTATCGTCAATTCTTCGTACTCCCCTCACGGGTGAGACGATGGAGGCGCATGTGCAGAAATGCATCAGCCATTGACAGAGAAGCACTATTATTATTATTATTATTATTATTATTATTATTATTATTATTATTATTATTATTATTATTATTATTATTATTATTATTATTATAGACACCGTGATAGCCCAGTGGTCAAGTTCTACCATTTGGGCCCTGTCGCCAGTTCGATTCCCGTCGGTGCCACCAGTATTTTCATTGAACATACCGATCCGTCTGGACCAGTGTTTTCATTGAACATACCGGTCCGTCTGGAAGTGTTGGAACTGTCCTTGCGGGGATGTCATTAGAGCCTATCGTCAATTCTTCGTACTCCCCTCACGGGTGAGACGATGGAGGCGCATGTGCAGAAATGCATCAGCCATTGACAGAGAAGCACTATTATTATTATTATTATTATTATTATTATTATTATTATTATTATTCAGCCCAATGGCCTTACGGCGTTAAACTGTGATGCCAACTCAAAACCATTTGGTGGATGATGCTGGGGAGGAGGGTCGTTGGGCGCCTGTCGAAGATCTTAAACTCCGCTATGCCGGTTGATAGCCCGTGGACCCAGCGGATACCGAATTGTTATGGGTGGGGTTTCGAGGCAGCTCTAGCAACCGCGCTTGGTGTATGCACTTGCACATTCGGTGACGTCTTGCAAGAGGTTGCTGGGTCTGCGGAATAACCTCGGCTGAGTGTAGTCTTGCCCTCAGGAGCTCCATCGGTGGCCCCGATCATCAGGCGAGAGACTGACACGGGGGGGTGGAGGACCTCGAACAAGGGTATTGGAGGCTTATGTCCGTTGAGGATATGCCATTAGCTGCATCAGTACGCCTCAGATATAGTAAATCTGCCTTGGAGTGTTGACTGTGACATATTTGAGGGAAATCCCGATGAAAAAACCTAGTCACACTTGCTAAACAGAGCTCCAGCCCAATGGCCTCAAGGCGTTAAACTGTGACGCCAACTCATAACCCTTTGGTGGTAGATGCTGGGGAGGAGGGTCGTTGCGCGCGTAAAAGATCTTAAACTCCGCATATGCTGGTTGATAGCCCAGGACCCAGCAGACACCAGATTGTTATGGGTGGGGTTTCGAGGCAGCTCTAGCAACCGCGCTTGGTGTATGCACTTGCACATTCGGTGACGTCTTGCAAGAGGTTGCTGGGACTGCGGAATAACCTCGGCTTAGTGCAGTCTTGCCCTCAGGAGCTCCATCGGTGGCCCCGATCATCAGGCGAGAGACTGACACGGGGGGGTGGAGGACCTCGAACAAGGGTATTGGAGGCTTATGTCCGTTGAGGATATGCCATTAGCTGCATCAGTACGCCTCAGATATAGTAAATATTATTATTATTATTATTATTATTATTATTATTATTATTATTATTATTATTATTATTATTATTATTATTATTATTAATATCATTATCATTACCATTATCATTACCATTATCATCATCATTATCAGGTAGTGCGTAAGTGTGACACTGAGCATTTATTATTATTATTTTATTATTATTATTATTATTATTATTATTATTATTATTATTATTTTTATTACTATTATTATTATTATTATTATTATTAATATCATTATCATTATCATTATCATTACCATTATTATCATCATCATCAGGTAGTGCGTAAGTGTGACACTGAGCATGCCGTATCAATATCATTATCATTATCATGATCATGATCATTATCATTATCATCATCATTATTAGGTAGTGCGTAAGTGTGACACTGAGCATGCCGCATTGGTGGACGCCGAGGGTTTTCAAACACATCTATCTATCTATCTATCTATCTATCTATCTATCTATCTACGTATCTATCTGCATATCTACCTACCTATCTACATACCTATCTACATACCTATCTACATACCTATCTATCCATCTATCTATCTATCTATCTATCTATCTATCTATCTATCTATCTATCTACTATCTATCTATCTATCTATCTGTCTATCTATCTATCTATCATCTATCTATCTATCTATCTATCTATCTATCTATCTATCTATCTGTCTATCTATCTGTCTATCTATCTATCTATCTATCTATCTATCTATCTATATATCTATCTATCTATCTATCTATCTATCTATCATTCTATCTATCTTCCTACCTACCTATCTACCTACCTATCTATCTATCTTTGTTCTTAGTGTTTCATCTACTTCCTTTGTTATCCTCATCTACTGCCTTTGTTGTCCCATCTACTG
>WBZZ01000826.1:40000-42500 GCA_019918135.1 Paulinella micropora
GAGAGACGGGAGAGAGAGAGAGAGAGAGAGAGAGAGAGAGAGAGAGAGAGAGAGAGAGAAGGCAGTTGGAAGGCGGAATGAAGGCTTTGTGAGCCAAGAACAAACAGACCAAAGAAGTTTGGAGAAGAGCGAGTGTGAGTATCTGTGTGTGTATGAGAGAGAGGAGAGACGGGAGAGAGAGAGAGAGAGAGAGAGAGAGGGGGGGGGGGGGGGCAGTTGGAAGGCGGAATGAAGGTTTTGTGAGGCAAGAACAAACGAACGAAACAAGTGCAAAGAGTTAGTGAGAGTGTACGAATGTATTGTATGTATGTATGTATGTATGTATGTATGTCTATATATGTATGTATATATGTATGTATATATGTATGTATGTATGTATGTAGGTATGTATGTATGTATGTAGGTATGTATGTATGTATGCATGTATGTATGTATGTATGTATGTATGTATGTGTGTTTGTGTGTGTATGTGTGTGTATGTATACATGTATGTATGTCTGTATGTATGTATGTATGTATGTATGTATGATAGGAGTTTGAGAAAGAGAATGCTGTACTCAAGCAGACAGAGGAAGCAAAGGTGATTTATCTTTATCTTTATCTTTATCTTTATCTTTATCTTTTATCTTTATCTTTCTTTATCTTTATCTTCATCTTTATCTTATCTCAGCTCATCTCGTCTCATCTTAATCTTAATCTTATCTTAATCTTATTTTATTTTATCTTATCTTATTTTATTTTATCTTATCTTAGTTTACCTTAACTTATCTTTATCTTATCTTTATCTTATCTTTATCTTATCTTTATCTTATCTTTCTTATCTTATCTCATCCTATGTATACATGTATGTATGTATGTATGTATGTATGTATGTATGTATGTACGTATGCATGTATGTATGTATGTATGTACGTATGCATCTATGTATGTATGTATGTATGTATGTACGTATGTATGTATGGACGTATGTATGTATGAATGAATGAACGGATAGGCACCCAAACTGAAGGAGCGAGCGGAATATACCAGTACACAAGAGAAAGGTAATCACATATTATGCGGCTAGCCACAAATTTGACGTGTTTTGCGGGCGAGCCGGGCCGGGCCGGCGAGCTGCTCGCAAAACACGTCGAATTTGGCGCACCGCATATGTAGTTTTATCTGACCACATTTTGTGGCGGTGACCGATAAATGTAGTAGTAGTAGTAGTAGTAGTAGTAGTAGTAGTAGTAGTAGTAGTGGTGGTGGTGGTGGGTGGGTGGGTGGGTGGGTGGTGGTGGCGGTGGTGGTGGTGGTAGTAGTAGTAGTAGTAGTAGTAGTAGTAGTAGTAGTAGTAGTAGTCGTAGTAGTAGTATAGTAGTAGTAGTAGTAGTAGTAGTAGTAGTAGTAGTAGTAGTAGTAGTAGTAGTAGTAGTAGTTTTTATCAGTCATCTCCACAAAATGTGGTCAGGTTACCGACATATGCGGCGCGCCAAATCAGACCGGCTCTCCCGCAAAACACGTCAAATTTGTGGCTAGCCGCATAATATACTATTATTATCCATCTATCATATCTACTGATAGAACATTCATCTTTCTTGCGTGTCTATCTATCTATCCTTCTCGGCCTGTCCCTCTATGTAAAGAAGAGTGAAAATTTTCCGCCAGAACAAATTATCCCGTAATAGCGGTACATTTGTTATTCAAGGTTGTGAAGAATTTCGACCAGCCGGTAATTACGGTACATTTGTTGTCCACAAAAAAAAGTTTAGCCCAAAATTCGCCGTATTTACGGTTGGCCGAAAGGTGAGGTGGACGAAATTTTTCACCCGACCTTATCTATGTGTTTATTTATCTATTAAATCTTTCGTACGCACCTACCTACCTACATTTCTATCTATCTATCTATCTATCTATCTATCTATCTATCTTCTTGCCTACCCAGGAGAGAAGCGGTTGTTAGCTCTGGTGCAGCTATCTATCTATCTATCTATCTATCTATCTATCTATCTATCTATCTATCTATCAAGACCAACCGATACAACGAGCTCAAATCTCAAATCGAGGACAACGGATGGACCTGCCACCTTCGACCAATCGAATGCGGGGCTCGCGGCATGGTATCGTTCTCTGTTCATCGATGTTTCCGCGCCTTGGGTTTTTCCCATCCCCAATCCAAATCCCTTTGCTTCAAGCTATCCTCCTGCGTAGCTCGTTGCTCTTTTGCGATTTATCGCTCCTGTGCAGTCAAAAATTGGACTAATCTTCCTCTAGTCCGTATTGGTGACTGCATTCCATCATAGCCGTCCAGTGTTGCATAGCCCGGGCTAGGTCCCTGCGGGGGTTTAGGCCTCATACAATGTCATCATTGTAGCTTGCGCAAGCTTACGGTGCTCAAAACACTTGGACTAACGGCTTCCTTTTCTTTCTCTTCTTCCTTATCCTCCCACTCTCCATTCCTAGATTGCCTTTTTCTTCAACGTCCTTCCTCCTCTTCTTTTTCCAGAACACAGTCTACCCG
>WBZZ01000826.1:52500-55000 GCA_019918135.1 Paulinella micropora
GATTAGTCGTGAAAATAGCAGTAAAGTAATAAGTAATAGTTTAATGAACAAATGCAGTAGCAGATAAATGTATTGCATAGATTACGTTATGTGATTAGTCTCAATAAAGTAATAAGTAATAGTTTAATGAACAAATGCAGTCGCAGACAGCTATGTGAGTAGTCGTGAAAATAGCAAGCAATAAAGTTACAAGTAATAGTTTAATGAACAAATGCAACAGCACAGATAGTTTTTGCACGTATTGTTTCATGTTAGTAGTTCGTGAAAATAGTAAGCAAGAAAGAAATAAGTGATAGTTAATGAACAAATGCAACAACAGATACAGGTCTTGCACACTGTGTTATGTGAGTAATCAATGAAAACAGTAAGCAATAAAGTAACAAGTAATACTTAATGAACAAATCCAGTGGCAGATAAAGTCCTTGCGTACACTACGTGAAAATAGCAAGCAAGAAAGTAATAAGTAATAGTTAATCAACAAATGCAACAACAGATACAGGTCTTGACCTCGTGCGTAATGAATGAAAACAGTAAGCAATAAAGGAACAAGTAATACTTAATGAAGAAATGCAAGACCAGATAGATTTTTTGCACACATCGTATTATGTGAATAGTTCATTATTACTTTCTTGCTTGAGGCCTTTATCTGCTACTGCATTTGTTTATTAAATATTACTTATTACTTTCTTGCTTACTATTTTCAAGTAATAGTTAATGAACAAATGCAACAACGGATAGCTATGTGAGTAATCAATGAAAACAGTGAGCAATAAAGTTACAAGCAATAGTTTAATGAACAAATGCAACAGCACAGATAGTTTTTGCACGTATTGTTTTATGTAAGTAGTTCGTGAAAATAGTAAGCAAGAAAGTAATAAGTAATAGTTAATGAACAAATGCAACAACAGATACAGGTTTTACACTGTGTTATGTGAGTAATCAATAAAAACAGTAAGCAATAAAGTAACAAGTAATACTTAATGAACAAATGCAGTAGCAGATAAAGGCCTTGCATACATTACGTTATGTGATTAGTCGTGAAAGTAGCAAGCAAGTAAGCAATAATTAATAGTTAATGAACAAATGCAACAAAGGATAGCTATGTGAGTAATCAATGAAAACAGTAAGCAATAAAGTTACAAGTAATAGTTTAATGAACAAAGGCAACAGCACAGACAGTTTTTGCACATATTGTTTTATGTAAATAGTTCATGAAAATAGTAAGCAATAAGCAACAAATACTCAATAAATGCAACAGCAGATACAGGTCTTGCATGTATATGAAATCACGTTATTCGTCATGAAGAAAACGAAACATACTATCTCACATCATAACCATAATGCTAAGCATCATTATTACTATGATAAAGGAAAAGTGAAAAGTTTCGGCCACCTCAAATTTTGGCAAAAAGTAACGTATCTTGCGGTGAAAAGACTCGGAAAGAATTCCGGCCACCCAAAGTTTTGTGCAAAAACAACGTATTCTGCGGTGAAACACACTGCAAAAACAACGTATTCTGCGGTGAAGAATCACTGGCCAAAATATTCCTGGCCGAAAATTTTTCACTTGTCCTTATTGAACAGGGCAGGGACATCGCCAAGGCCGAGTTGAATAGATAGATAGATAGATAGATAGATAGATAGATAGATAGATAGATAGATAGATAGATAGATAGATAGATAGATAGATAGATAGATAGATAGATAGATAGATAGATTGGCAGATATAGATAGATAGATAGATAGATAGATAGATAGATAGATAGATAGATAGATAGATAGATAGATAGATAGATAGGTAGGTAGGTAGGTAGGTAGGTAGGTAGGTTAGATAGATAGATAGATAGATAGATAGATAGATAGATAGATAGATAGATAGATAGATAGATAGATAGATAGATAGATAGATAGATAGATAGATTGATAGATAGATAGATAGGTAGGTAGATAGATAATATCACGCTATTAGTCATGAAGAAAACGGAACATATATCTCACATCATAACCATAATGCTAAGCATCATTATTAAGCCCCGTTCTACACCGCCCAGATTTCCCGGTTCTGGGTGTGAAAGTGGCCACCACAGGCCAGGCTTTTCAGGAAAATCAAAACCCCAGAAAGTGGCACCAGAAACCCGGAATTCTGGGTGGTGTAGAATGTCTCTAAGTCACTTGGGCGTGTTTCTACACCACCCACATTTCCCGGTTTCTGGGTCGATTCTGGGTCAAGTGGCACCAAAGGCCAGGCTTTTCTGGGTGTGCTCTGGGTCGATTTCTGGGTCAAGTGGCACCAAAGGCCAGGCTTTTCAGGGAAGCAAAACCCAGAAATCGACCCAGGAGCCGGGAAATCTGGGTGGTGTAGAAGGCGCCTGATTTTACTATGATTATTCAACAGGTCAGGGACAACGCCAAGGCCGAGTTGGAGGCTGTCAGGAAGTCATTCAAAGGTTACCTATCTATCTATCTATCTATCTATCTATCTATCTATCTATCTCCGTGG
>WBZZ01000826.1:72500-75000 GCA_019918135.1 Paulinella micropora
ATCAATGAAGTGTTGAAGGAGTACAAGGCGCTCATGAAGTTGTTGTTTGTTGTTGTTGCTGTTGTCTGTTGTTCTGTTTGTTGTTCTTGTCCTTTAGGAGATCAACGAAGTGTTGAAAGAGTACTGGCGCGTCACGTACCGCGGCAAGGATATCGACGAAATATATATCGCCTCAGATGCGTCAGCACATGATAGATAGATAAATGGATAGATAGATAGATAGATAGATAGATAGATAGATAGATAGATAGATAGATAGATAGATAGATAGATAGATAGATAGATAGATAGGATAGATAGATAGATAGATAGGTAGGTAGGTAGGTAGGTAGGTAGGTAGATAGATAGATAGATAGATAGATAGATAGATAGATAGATAGATAGATAGATAGATAGATAGATAGATAGATAGATAGATAGATAGATAGATGGTTAGATTTATGATAACACATATATAACATAGAACATAGAACATTTAATCTACATCGCCTCAGATGCGTCAGCATATGATAACACATATATAACGCTTGAACATAAAACAGGATAGGATAGGATAGGATAGGATAGGATAGGATACGGTAGGATATGATAGGATAGGATAATCTACATCGCCTTAGATGCGTCAGCATAGGATAACACATATATAACGTTCGGACATAAAACAGGATAGGATAGGATAGGATAGGATAGGATAGGATAGGATAGGGTAGGGTAGGATAGGATAGGATAGGATAGGACAGGATAGGATAGGATAGGATAGGATAGGATAGGGTAGGATACGGTAGGATAGGATAGGATAGGATAATCTACATCGCCTTAGATGCGTCAGCATAGGATAACACATATATAACGTTTGGACATAAAACAGGATAGGATAGGATAGGATAGGATAGGGTAGGATAGGATAGGATAGGGGTAGGATAGTATAGGATAGGATAGGATAGGATAGGATAGGATAATCTACATCGCCTCAGATGCGTCAGCATAGGATAACACATATATAACGTTTGGACATAAAACAGGATAGGATAGGATAGGATAGAGTAGGGTAGGATAGTATAGGATAGGATAGGATTGGATAGGATAATCTGCATCGCCTCAGATGCGTCAGCATAGGATAACACATATATAACGTTTGGACACAAAACAGGATAGGATAGGATAGGATAGGATAGGATAGGGTAGGATAGGGTAGGATAGGATAGGATAGGATAGGATAGTAGGATACGGTAGGATAGGATAGGATAGGATAATCTACATCGCCTTAGATGCGTCAGCATAGGATAACACATATATAACGTTTGGACATAAAACAGGATAGGATAGGATAGGATAGGGTAGGGTAGGGTAGGATAGGGTAGGATAGGATAGGATAGGCTAGGATAGGATAGGATAAGATAATCTACATCGCCTTAGATGCGTCAGCATAGGATAACACATATATAACGTTTGGACATAAAACTATCTCTATCTCTATCTCTATCTCTATCTATCTATCTCTATCTATCTATCTATATATCTATCTATCTATCTATCTGTATCTATCTACCTACCTATCTCTATCTATCTATCTATCTATCTATCTATCTATCTATCTGTCTATCTTATTAGGTATTGTAATGTCGATAAGGCGGAAGGCGAGCCTATCTATCTATCCATCTATCTATCTATCTATCTATCTATCTATCTATCTATCTATTTATCTATCTATCTATCTATCTATCTATCTATCTATCTATCTATCTATCTATATCACAACCCGGCATTGTCAACCCGGATTCCACCCACAGTGTTGACGCCGAGACATACTCTCACGTCGTCCAAGAAGTGCCCCGAAAGAACCAATCGAAAGAAGAAAGCACCTGATTTTGCCATCAACACCAAGCGTATGGAAAGACATTGAAGAAGAACTGCAATCCGCCCTCCCTCACATCCTCCCCTTATCTCTCATCCTGCATTCCGTCATAGCCGTCCAGTGTTGCATAGCCCGGGCTAGGTCCCTTCGGGGGTTTAGGCCTTTACACAATGTCATCATTGTAGCTTGCGCAAGCTTACGGTGCTCAAAACACTTGGACTAACGGCTTCCTTTTCTTTCTCTTCTTCCTTATCCTCCCACTCTCCATTCCTAGATTGCCTTTTTCTTCAACGTCCTTCCTCTTCTTTTTCCAGAACACAGTCTACCCGTGATTCCCATCCCGGACACATGCACAGTACACAAATTATTGTTTGATGTGAAACTGCGTTCCTTTGCAAGGACTACATTCCTTTGCGAAATCTCATCTATCTATCTATCTATCTCTATCTATCTATCTATCTATCTATCTCTATCTATCTATCTCTATCTATCTATCTATCTTTCTATTTATCTTTCTATCTATCTATCTATCTATCTATCTATCTATCTATCTATCTATTGGATATTGAAATGTCGATAGGGCTGAAGGCGAGCATGGTGTGGGCCGGCGGCAGTACAAATCTATCTATCTATCTATCTATCTAT
>WBZZ01000827.1:67500-70000 GCA_019918135.1 Paulinella micropora
CAAGACATATACGACATACAGTACTTACAAGACATATATATATATATATATTCAAATTTTTCAAGACATACAAGACATACAAGACATACAAGACCTATAATGAGAATGATGTCCCTCATATATGTATATATATATATATATGTATATATATATACATATATATATATATATATATATATATATATATATATAGAGACATACAAGACATACAAGACCTAGAATGAGAATGATGTCCCTCATATATATATATAATATACATATATATGTGTATATATATATATATATATATATATATGTACAATACATACAAGACATACAATTACACGAGTAAGATTGAGAGCGAGAGTGGTGGCCTATACATACATACATATATATATATATATATATATATATATATATATATATAATACAATTACACGAGTAAGATTGAGAGCGAGAGTGGTGTCCGATACATACATACATACATACATATATATATATATATATATATATATATATATATATGTATATGTATACAAGACATACAAGACGTACAAGACAAAGTATATACAATACATACAATACATACAAGACATACAATACATACAATACATAGAACACAGTACACAATACATGCAAGACATACAAATATATTACATACAATACATACAATACATACAATACATACAATGCATACAATACATACAATGCATACAAAACATACAAAACATACAAGACATACAAATACATACAAATACATACAATATAGATACAATACATACACGCCATACAAGACATACAATACATACAATACATACAAGACATAGAATACATACAAATACATACACATACATACACATACATACAAGACATACAAGAGATACAAAACATACAAAATGAATGTATATACATACATACACATACACATACATATATACATATGCATACAAGACATACAAGACATAAAAATACATAAAAATACATACAAGACGTACAATACATACAATACATACAATACATACCAACACATACCAATACATGCAATACATGCAATACATGCAATACATACCAATACATACAAGACATACAATACATGCAATACATGCAATACATACAAGGCATACAAGACATGCAATACATACAATACATGCAATACATACAAGACATACAAGACATACAAAACATATAAATACATACAAATACATACAATGCATGCAATACATACAAGACATAGAATACATGCAATACATGCAATACATACCAGACATAGAAGACATACAAGACATGCAATATATACAATACTACATTACATACAATACATACAATACATACAATACATACAATACATACAAGACATACAAAACATACAATACATACAATACATACAATTCATAAAATACATACAAGACATACAAGACATACAAGACATACAAGACATACAAGACACACAAATACAAACGATACATACCACACATGCAATACGTACAATACATACAACACATACAATATATGCAATACATACAAAACATACAATACATACAATACATACAATGCATGCAATACATACAATACATACAATACATACAATACATAACAATACATACGATACATAAAATGAAGGCAATACAAACACAATACAAGACATACAATACGTACAACATATAAGACATACAATACGTACAACATATAATACAAACAATACATAAAAATACATACGAATGCATACAAGACATACAAAGACATACAAAGACATACAAATGCATGCAAGACATGCAATTCATACAAGACATACAATAGATACAAGACATACAATACATACAATACATACAATAAGGGTCAATAATTTCGGTCACCTCGCCTTTCGGCCAACCGTAAATACGGGGAACTTCGGGCTAAACTTTTAACTTGCGGACAACAAAATGTACCGTAATTACCGCCTGGCCGAAATTCTGCACAACTTTGAAATAACAAATGTACCGTTATTACGGGATAACTTGTAGTAGAGAGGACAAAAAAGGCAGTAGAGGACGAAAAAGGCAGTAGAGAGGACAAAAAAGGCAGTAGAGAGAACACAACGGCAATGAACAGGAGAAAAAGGCATTTGAATGATTCCTTACCCGCTTGCTTTGGGTTGCTTCTACTACCGCAGCTAAAAGAGGGATAGCCCCTGCGTAACATGATATGTAAATATATATGTAAATCTATCTATACTATGCGTGCTTGTTGGATTGTTTGTATGCGTGTAGATGTGGATATATATATATGTATGTATATATATATATATACAGAGAGAGAGAGAGAGAGAGAGAGAGGCGGAAGAGATAGATATATAGATAGATAGATAGATAGATGGATAGATAGATAGATAGATAGAGAGAGAGAGAGAGATAGATAGATAGATAGATAGATAGAGAGAGAGATAGATAGATAGATAGATAGATAGATGGATAGATAGATGGATAGATGGATGGATGGATGGATAGATAGATAGATAGATAGATAGATATAAAGATAGATAGAT
>WBZZ01000827.1:80000-85000 GCA_019918135.1 Paulinella micropora
ATGAGTAAGTGAGTAAGTGAGTAAGTAAGTAAGTAAGTAAGTAAGTTCGTAAGATAAGTAAGTAAGTAAGTCAGTCAGTCAGTCAGTAAGTCAGTAAGTAAGTAAGTAAGTAAGTCAGTCAGTCAGTAAGTAAGTAAGTAAGTAAGTAAGTAAGTAAGTAAGTAAGTAAGTAAGTAAGTAAGTAAGTAAGTAAGTAAGTAAAGTAAGTAAAGAAGTAAGTAAGTCAGTCAGTCAGTCAGTAAGTAAGTAAGTAAGTAAGTAAGTCAGTAAGTAAGTAAGTAAGTAAGTAAGTAAGTAAGTAAGTAAGTAAGTCAGACAGATAAGTAAGTAAGTAAGTCAGTCAGTCAGTCAGTCAGTAAGTAAGTCAGTCAGTAAGTAAGTAAGTAAGTAAGTAAGTAAGTAAGTCAGTAAGTAAGTGAGTAAGTAAGTAAGTAAGTAAGTAAGTAAGTAAGTAAGTAAGATAAGTAAGTAAGTAAGTCAGTCAGTCAGTCAGTCAGTAAGTCAGAAAGTAAGTAAGTAAGTAAGTAAGTCAGTCAGTCAGTCAGTCAGTAAGTAAGTAAGTAAGTAAGTCAGTCAGTCAGTCAGTCAGTCAGTAAGTAAGTAAGTAAGTAAGTAAGTTATTAAGTGAGTAAGTAAGTAAGTAAGTCAGTCAGTAATTCAGTCAGTAAGTCAGTAAGCAAGTAAGTAAGTAAGTAAGATAAGTAAGATAAGTCAGTCAGTCAGTCAGTCAGTCAGTCAGTAAGTAAGTAAGTAAGTAAGTGAGTAAGTGAGTAAGTAAGTAAGTAAGTAAGATAAGTAAGTAAGTCAGTCAGTAAGTAAGTAAGTAAATAAGTAAGTAAGTCAGTAAGTAAGTAAGTAAATAAGCAAGCAAGTAACTGAGTGAGTGAGTAAGTGAGTTAATAAGTAAGTCAGTAAGTAAGTAAGTAAGTAAGTAAGATAAGTAAAGTAAAGCAAGTCAGTAAGTAAGTAAGTAAGTAAGTAAGTAAGTAAGTAAGTAAGTAAGTAAGTGAGTAAGTGAGTAAGTGAGTAAGTGAGTAAGTGAGTAAGTGAGTAAGTCACTAAATAAGATAAGTAAAGTAAAGTAATTCAGTCAGTAAGCAAGTAAGTAAGTAAGTAAGTAAGTAAGTAAGTAAGTAAGTAAGTAAGTAAGTGAGTAAGTCACTAAGTAAGATAAGTAAAGTAAAGTAATTCAGTCAGTCAGTAAGTAAGTAAGTAAGTAAGCAAGTAAGTAAGTAAGTAAGTAAGCAAGTAAGTAAGCAAGTAAGTGAGTAAGTGAGTAATTGAGTAAGTCATTAAGTAAGATAAGTAAAGTAAAGTAATTGAGTCAATCAGTAAGTAAGTTAGTAAGTAAGTAAGCAAGTAAGTAAGCAAGTAAGTAAGCAAGTAAGTAAGTAAGTAAGTGAGTAAGTGAGTAAGTGAGCAAGTGAGTAAGTGAGTAATTAAGTAAGTCACTAAGTAAGATAAGTAAAGTAAAGTAATTCAGTCAGCAAGTAAGTAAGTAAGTAAGTAAGCAAGTAAGTAAGCAAATGAGTAAGTGAGTAAGTAAGTAAGTAAGTAAGTAAGTGAGTAAGTGAGTAAGTCAGTAAGTGAGTAAGTAAGATAAGTAAAGTAAAGTAATTTAGTCAGCAAGTAAGTAAGTAAGAGAGTAAGTAAGTAAGTAAGTAAGCAAGTAAGCAAGCAAGTAAGTAAGTAAGTAAGTAAGTGAGTAAGTGATTAAGTCACTAAGTAAGATAAGTAAAGTAAAGTAATTCAGTCAGTCAGTAAGTAAGTAAGTAAGTAAGTAAGTAAGTAAGTAAGTAAGTAAGTAAGTAAGTAAGTAAGTAAGTAAGCAAGCAAGCAAGTAAGTAAGTAAGTAAGTAAGTAAGTAAGTGAGTGAGTAAGTGAGGAGGTGATTGATTAAGTAAGTCACTAAGTAAGATAAGTAAAGTAAAGTAATTCAGTCAGCAAGTAAGTAAGTAAGTAAGTAAGTAAGTAAGTAAGTGAGTGAGTGAGTAAGTAAGTAAGTAACTAAGTGAGTAAGTGAGTAAGTGTAAGTGAGTAAGTGAGTAAGTGAGTAAGTAAGTAAGTAAGTAAGTAAGAAAGTGAGTAAGTAAGTAAGTAAGTAAGTAAGATAAGTAAGTAAGTCAGTCAGTCAGTAAGTCAGTAAGTAAATAAGTCAGTAAGTCAGTCAGTAAGTAAGTAAGTAAGTAAGTAAGTAAGTAAGTAAGTAAGCAAGTAACTGAGTGAGTAAGTGAGTTAGTAAGTAAGTAAGTAAGTAAGTAAGTAAGCAAGATAAGTAAAATAAAGCAAGTGAGTAAGTAAGTAAGTAATTAAGTAATTAAGTAAGTAAGTAAGTAAGTAAGTAAGTAAGTAAGTAACTGAGTGAGTAAGTGAGTAAGTGAGTAAGTGAGTAAGCGAGTAAGTCACTAAGTAAAATAAGTAAAGTAAAGTAATTCAGTCAGTAAGTAAGTAAGTAAGTAAGTAAGTAAGTAAGTAAGTAAGTAAGTAAGTGAGTAAGTGAGTAAGTGAGTAAGTAAGTAAGTAAGTAAGTAAGTAAGTGAGTGAGTGAGTGAGTGAGTAAGTCACTAAGTAAGAAGTAAAGTAAAGTAATTCAGTAAGTAAGTAAGTAAGTAAGCAAGTAAGTAAGCAAGTAAGTAAGCAAGTAAGTGAGTGAGTACGTGAGTAATTGAGTAAGTCATTAAGTAAGATAAGTAAAGTAAAGTAATTGAGTCAATCAGTAAGTAAGTTAGTAAGTAAGTAAGCAAGTAAGCAAGCAAGTAAGTAAGTAAGTAAGTAAGTAAGTGAGTAAGTGAGTAATTAAGTAAGTCACTAAGTAAGATAAGTAAAATAAAGTAAATCAGTCAGCAAGTAAGTAAGTTAGTAAGTAGTAAGTAAGTAAGTAAGTAAGTAAGTAAGTAAGTAAGTAAGTAAGTAAGTGAGTGAGTAAGCGAGTAAGTAAGTAAGTCACTAAGTAAGATAAGTAAAGTAAAAAAATTTAGTCAGCAAGTAAGTAAGTAAGAGAGTAAGTAAGTAAGTAAGTAAGCAAGTAAGTAAGCAAGTAAGCAAGTAAGCAAGTAAGTAAGTAAGTAAGTGAGTAAGTGAATAAGTCACTAAGTAAGATAAGTAAAGTAATTCAGTCAATCAGTCAGTCAGTAAGTAAGTAAGTAAGTAAGTGAGTAAGCAAGTAAGTAAGTAAGTAAGTAAGTAAGTAAGTAAGTAAGTGAGTGAGTAAGTGAGTAGGTGATTAATTAAGTAAGTCACTAAGTAAGATAAGTAAAGTAAAGTAATTCAGTCAGCAAGTAAGTAAGTAAGTAAGTAAGTAAGTAAGTAAGTAAGTAAGTAAGTAAGTAAGTGAGTAAGTGAGTAAGTAAGTGAATAAGTAAGTAAGTAAGTAAGTAAGTAAGTAAGAAGAATAAGTAACTAAGTAAGTCAGTCAGTCAGTCAGTCAGTCAGTAAGTAAGTAAGTAAGTAAGTAAGTAAGTAAGTAAGTAAGTAAGTAAGTAAGTAAGTAAGTAAGTAAGTCAGACAGATAAGTAAGTAAGTCAGTCAGATAAGTAAGTAAGTCAGTCAGTCAGTCAGTCAGTAAGTCAGTAAGTTAGTAGGTAAGTAAGTAAGTCAGTCAGTAAGTCAAGTAAGTAAATGAGTAAGTGAGTAAGTGAGTAAGTAAGTAAGTAAGTAAGTAAGTTCGTAAGATAAGTAAGTAAGTCAGTCAGTCAGTCAGTAAGTCAGTAAGTCAGTAAGTAAGTAAGTCAGTCAGTCAGTAAGTAAGTAAGTAAGTAAGTAAGTAAGTAAGTAAGTAAGTAAGTAAGTAAGTAAGTAAGTAAGTAAGTAAGTAAGTAAGTAAAGTAAGTAAGTAAAGTAAGTAAGTCAGTCAGTCAGTAAGTAAGTAAGTAAGTAAGTAAGTCAGTAAGTAAGTCAGTAAGTAAGTAAGTAAGTAAGTAAGTAAGTCAGACAGATAAGTAAGTAAGTAAGTCAGTCAGTCAGTAAGTAAGTAAGTCAGTAAGTAAGTAAGTAAGTAAGTAAGTAAGTAAGTCAGTAAGTAAGTGAGTAAGTAAGTAAGTAAGTAAGTAAGTAAGTAAGTAAGATAAGTAAGTAAGTAAGTCAGTCAGTCAGTCAGTCAGTAAGTCAGAAAGTAAGTAAGTAAGTAAGTAAGTCAGTCAGTCAGTCAGTCAGTAAGTAAGTAAGTAAGTAAGTAAGTAAGTAAGTAAGTAAGTAAGTAAGTTAGTAAGTAAGTCAGTCAGTAAGTCAGTCAGTAAGTCAGTAAGCAAGTAAGTAAGTAAGTAAGATAAGTAAGATAAGTCAGTCAGTCAGTCAGTCAGTAAGTAAGTAAGTAAGTAAGTAAGTGAGTAAGTGAGTAAGTGAGTAAGTAAGTAAGATAAGTAAGTCAGTCAGTCAGTCAGTAAGTAAGTAAATAAGTAAGTCAGTAAGTAAGTAAGTAAATAAGCAAGCAAGTAACTGAGTGAGTGAGTAAGTGAGTTAATAAGTAAGTCAGTAAGTAAGTAAGTAAGTAAGTAAGATAAGTAAAGTAAAGCAAGTCAGTAAGTAAGTGAGTAAGTAAGTAAGTAAGTAAGTAAGTAAGTAAGTAAGTAAGTAAGTAAGTAAGTAAGTAAGTGAGTAAGTGAGTAAGTGAGTAAGTGAGTAAGTGAGTAAGTGAGTAAGTGACTAAATATGATAAGTAAAGTAAAGTAATTCAGTCAGTAAGCAAGTAAGTAAGTAAGTAAGTAAGTAAGTAAGTAAGTAAGTAAGTAAGTAAGTCACTAAGTAAGATAAGTAAAGTAAAGTAATTCAGTCAGTCAGTAAGTAAGTAAGTAAGTAAGCAAGTAAGTAAGTAAGTAAGTAAGCAAGTAAGTAAGCAAGTAAGTGAGTAAGTGAGTAATTGAGTAAGTCATTAAGTAAGATAAGTAAAGTAAAGTAATTGAGTCAATCAGTAAGTAAGTTAGTAAGTAAGTAAGCAAGTAAGTAAGTAAGTAAGTCAGTCAGTCAGTCAGTAAGAAAGTAAGAAAGTAAGTAAGTAAGTAAGT
>WBZZ01000827.1:87500-90000 GCA_019918135.1 Paulinella micropora
TAAGTCAGTCAGTAAGTCAGTCAGTAAGTAAGCAAGTAAGTAAGTAAGATAAGTAAGATAAGTCAGTCAGTCAGTCAGTCAGTCAGTCAGTAAGTAAGTAAGTAAGTAAGTGAGTAAGTAAGTAAGTAAGTAAGTAAGATAAGTAAGTCAGTCAGTCAGTAAGTAAGTAAATAAGTAAGTAAGTCAGTAAGTAAGTAAGTAAATAAGCAAGCAAGTAACTGAGTGAGTGAGTAAGTGAGTTAATAAGTAAGTCAGTAAGTAAGTAAGTACGTAAGATAAGTAAAGTAAAGCAAGTCAGTAAGTAAGTAAGTAAGTAAGTAAGTAAGTAAGTAAGTAAGTAAGTAAGTAAGTGAGTAAGTGAGTAAGTGAGTAAGTGAGTAAGTGAGTAAGTGAGTAAGTCACTAAATAAGATAAGTAAAGTAAAGTAATTCAGTCAGTAAGCAAGTAAGTAAGTAAGTAAGTAAGTAAGTAAGTAAGTAAGTAAGTGAGTAAGTCACTAAGTAAGATAAGTAAAGTAAAGTAATTCAGTCAGTCAGTAAGTAAGTAAGTAAGCAAGTAAGTAAGTAAGTAAGTAAGCAAGTAAGTAAGCAAGTAAGTGAGTAAGTGAGTAATTGAGTAAGTCATTAAGTAAGATAAGTAAAGTAAAGTAATTGAGTCAATCAGTAAGTAAGTTAGTAAGTAAGTAAGTAAGCAAGTAAGTAAGCGAGTAAGTAAGCAAGTAAGTAAGTAAGTGAGTAAGTGAGTAAGTAAGCAAGTGAGTAAGTGAGTAATTAAGTAAGTCACTAAGTAAGATAAGTAAAGTAATTCAGTCAGCAAATAAGTAAGTTAGTAAGTAAGTAAGCAAGTAAGTAAGCAAATGAGTAAGTGAGTAAGTAAGTAAGTAAGTAAGTAAGTGAGTAAGTGAGTAAGTGAGTAAGTGAGTAAGTAAGATAAGTAAAGTAAAGTAATTTAGTCAGCAAGTAAGTAAGTAAGAGAGTAAGTAAGTAAGTAAGCAAGTAAGCAAGCAAGTAAGTAAGTAAGTAAGTAAGTGAGTAAGTGATTAAGTCACTAAGTAAAATAAGTAAAGTAAAGTAATTCAGTCAGTCAGTAAGTAAGTAAGTAAGTAAGTAAGTAAGTAAGTAAGTAAGTAAGTAAGTAAGTAAGTAAGTAAGTAAGTAAGTAAGTAAGTAAGTAAGTGAGTGAGTAAGTGAGGAGGTGATTAATTAAGTAAGTCACTAAGTAAGATAAGTAAAGTAAAGTAATTCAGTCAGCAAGTAAGTAAGTAAGTAAGTAAGTAAGTGAGTGAGTGAGTGAGTAAGTAAGTAAGTAAGTAAGTGAGTAAGTGAGTAAGTGTAAGTGAGTAAGTGAGTAAGTGAGTAAGTAAGTAAGTAAGTAAGTAAGTAAGAAAGTGAGTAAGTAAGTAAGTAAGTAAGTAAGATAAGTAAGTAAGTCAGTCAGTCAGTAAGTCAGTAAGTAAATAAGTCAGTAAGTCAGTAAGTAAGTAAGTAAGTAAGTAAGTAAGTAAGCAAGTAACTGAGTCAGTAAGTGAGTTAGTAAGTAAGTAAGTAAGTAAGTAAGTAAGCAAGATAAGTAAAATAAAGCAAGTCAGTAAGTAAGTAAGTAATTAAGTAATTAAGTAAGTAAGTAAGTAAGTAAGTAAGTAAGCAAGTAAGTAACTGAGTGAGTAAGTGAGTAAGTGAGTAAGTGAGTAAGCGAGTAAGTCACTAAGTAAGATAAGTAAAGTAAAGTAATTCAGTCAGTAAGTAAGTAAGTGAGTGAGTAAGTAAGTAAGTAAGTAAGTAAGTAAGTAAGTAAGTAAGTAAGTAAGTGAGTAAGTGAGTAAGTAAGTAAGTAAGTAAGTAAGTGAGTGAGTAAGTGAGTGAGTGAGTAAGTCACTAAGTAAGAAGTAAAGTAAAGTAATTCAGTAAGTAAGTAAGTAAGTAAGCAAGTAAGTAAGCAAGTAAGTAAGCAAGTAAGTGAGTGAGTACGTGAGTAATTGAGTAAGTCATTAAGTAAGATAAGTAAAGTAAAGTAATTGAGTCAATCAGTAAGTAAGTAAGTAAGTTAGTAAGTAAGTAAGCAAGTAAGCAAGCAAGTAAGTAAGTAAGTAAGTAAGTAAGTGAGTAAGTGAGTAATTAAGTAAGTCACTAAGTAAGATAAGTAAAATAAAGTAAATCAGTCAGCAAGTAAGTAAGTTAGTAAGTAGTAAGCAAGTAAGTAAGTAAGTAAGTAAGTAAGTAAGTAAGTAAGTAAGTAAGTGAGTGAGTAAGCGAGTAAGTAAGTAAGTCACTAAGTAAGATAAGTAAAGTAAAAAAATTTAGTCAGCAAGTAAGTAAGTAAGAGAGTAAGTAAGTAAGTAAGTAAGCAAGTAAGTAAGCAAGTAAGCAAGTAAGCAAGTAAGTAAGTAAGTAAGTAAGTGAGTAAGTGAATAAGTCACTAAGTAAGATAAGTAAAGTAATTCAGTCAATCAGTCAGTAAGTAAGTAAGTAAGTAAGTAAGTAAGTAAGTGAGTAAGCAAGTA
>WBZZ01000827.1:122500-125000 GCA_019918135.1 Paulinella micropora
CTATCTATCCATCTATCTACTCCAGAGAGGAGGACAGCACCATATATATATATATACATATATATATACATATATATTTGATGTGTTACTATTATAGATAGACAGACAGATAGATAGATAGATAGATAGATAGATAGATAGATAGATAGATAGATAGATAGATAGATAAATAGATAGATAGATAGATAGATAGATAGATAGATAGATAGATAGATATACGTCGCCGTTACAAGTATGACATCACGATATAGAATAGATAGATAGATAGATAGATAGATAGAGATAGATAGATAGATAGATAGATAGTATGATATCTCGTGTTCTTGTCTTATAATAGATAGATAGATAGATAGATAGATAGACAGATATATATATAGATAGATAGATAGATGAGATGTCGCAAAGGAATGTAGTCCTTGCAAAGGAACGCAGTTTCACATCAAACAATAATTTGTGTACTGTGCATGTGTCCGGGATGGGAATCACGGGTAGACTGTGTTCTGGAAAAAGAAGAGGAGGAAGGACGTTGAAGAAAAAGGCAATCTAGGAATGGAGAGTGGGAGGATAAGGAAGAAGAGAAAGAAAAGGAAGCCGTTAGTCCAAGTGTTTTGAGCACCGTAAGCTTGCGCAAGCTACAATGATGACATTGTATGAGGCCTAAACCCCCGCAGGGACCTAGCCCGGGCTATGCAACACTGGACGGCTATGATGGAATGCAGTCACCAATACGGACTAGAGGAAGATTAGTCCAATTTTTGACTGCACAGGAGCGATAAATCGCAAAAGAGCAACGAGCTACGCAGGAAGATAGCTTGAAGCAAAGGGATTTGGATTGGAGATAGATAGATAGATAGATAGATAGATAGATAGATAGATAGATACACGTCGCCGTTACAGGTATGACATCTCGATATAGAATAGATAGATAGATAGATAGATAGATAGACAGATAGATAGATGAGATGTCGCAAAGGAATGTAGTCCTTAATTAACAGATAGATAGATAGATAGATAGATAGATAGATAGATAGAAAGATAGATGACATCTCCTGTTCTTGTCTAAGGTAGATACAGAATAGATAGATAGATAGATAGATAGATAGATAGATAGTGTCCGCTGCTGCGTAGCTGGCTCCCCAGTGAGGACAGCACAATGGTTTTGAACGTGATACACGTGTTTTCTTTTGCACAATGGTTTTGAATGTGTTACACGTGTTTTTTTTTGCGGCCAGGAAATATTTCGGCCAGTGATTTTGCACCGCAGAATACGTAGTTTTTTGCACAAAACTTTGGGAGGCCGAATTCTTCCCTGTTTTTTCACCGCAAGATGCGTTATTTTATTTTATTTTATTTTATTATTTTATTTTTTTTTGCCGAAATTTGAGGTGGCCGAAATTCTTCAATTTTTTTCCTTACCGCCTGTTCACCGCCTCGTAGCTGGCTCTCAAGTGAGGAGAGTACAATGGTCTGTTGCTCCAGTGAAGAGAGAAGGATCTGTTGAGGTGTCATGTCGTGCAGCCGACTCAGCTCAAGGGCATCTTGTTTGGATACAAGCATGCAAACTAGCTGGTCCAAGTCGCCTGGGAAAAAATCAAGGCAGTAGTGAGGCAGTAGTGGGGCAGTGCAGGGAAATAAAGGCAGTAGTGGGGCAGTGGATGGGAAATAAAGGCAGTAGTGGGGCAGTGGAGGGAAATAAAGGCAGTAGTGGGGCAGTGGAGGGGAAATGAAGGCAGTAGTGGGGCAGTGGACGAGAAATCAAGGCAGCAGTGGGGCAGTGGAGGGTAAATAAAGGCAGCAGTGGCAGTGGGGCAGTGGAGGGGAAATAAAGGCAGTAATGGTTCAGTGGATGAGAAATAAAGGCAGTAGTGGGGCAGTGGATGGGAAATAAAGGCAGTAGTGGGGCAGAGCAGGGGAAATAAAGGCAGAGTGGGGCAGTGAATGGGAAATAAAGGCAGCAGTGGGGCAGTGGAGGGGAGATAAAGGCAGTATTGTGGCAGTGGAGGGAAATAAAGGCAGTAGTGGGGCAGTGGAGGGGAAATAAAGGCAGTAGTGTGGCAGTGGGGGAAAATAAAGGCAGTAGTGGGGCAGTGGGGTGTGGGAATTAAGGCAGTAGTGGGGCAGTGGAGGGGGGAAAATAGAAGCTGACTGGAGTTGTAGTATGGGTTACGCAGGTTGATTTCCTTCATGTACTTGTTAAGTTCCTCCAATCCTAAGCATGTATGTATGTATGTATATATGTATGTATGTAATCACCAAGTAAGTAAGCAGGTAAGAAAGCTTGCCTGTTACGACGTATGTCATACATATATACATACATACATACATACATATGTACATATGTACATGCATGCATGCATGCATGCAGACATACATTCACATATGCATACATACATACATACATACATTACATACATACATACATACATACATACATACATACATACATACATTACATTACATGCATACATACATACATACATACATACATACATAAATACAT
>WBZZ01000828.1:87500-95815 GCA_019918135.1 Paulinella micropora
AAGCAGAAGGCAAAGCGTGGTGCCTTCGCCTTCGCCTGCAGAAGGAAAGGAAGTCATTCCTCGTCCGTGGGTGAACTTCGGCAACCTGTCCCGAGTGGTTTTAACCACTACGGGTAAATACGTTGAGATGTCAAGGCTTTTATCAAAGCCCCGAAAACTATTAAATTGTTTGAGAGGAAATCCTCTCACAACGAAAACCCCGATTGCCTTTACGCAAAGGCGAAGTATGATACCAGCATCAAAGACCCAAATACAAATACTTCTTTCTGGTATCCAAGGGGAGAGGTGAGCAGGAGGAGTTGATTATTTTCAACAGCCTCACTGCTTTGGCCAAGTTGAATTACGAGGCAGCCCTAGTGAATTGGGTCGTAAAAATTCGTTAATTAAATCTCTTTCTTTTGATATTATTTATTACTTAGAAAAAATATAGACTTGTTTAATATACACCGGTCAGTCAATGTGGAGTGAGAGTGATAGAAAGTTTGTGAGGCAATTAAAAGTAGCAGACACAGAACAAAAAATTTATAATGTTGTATCTAATCATTTTGATAGTGACCATAAGCCGTCAATCGCCTTTCATAATTCTATAATGTTACTATTTTCTAACAAAACTACTGATGAAGAAGCACTTGAAGCATTAAAAGTTATTTACCCCAAGTATGTCTAATATATCCGAATTTGCAATCAAGACGACAACGAATATCTGAAGTTAGAATGAAGGCAATTAAGCCAAATCAAAGTGAAAAAGTTTATGAAATGTCCAAACTAGATAAATACTTCAATTTGAACTAAGATGAAAGAATTGAAATAGTTGAAGGATACAAGAAAGATGTGAAGCAGAAAAATGAAGAAAAAATACAAATAGATGTGCGGGATGTGATGGCGAAAATGAATGAAATGATCATGAGCGATGATGTCTATATGAAACTGCTATCATTAATGATAGCAACTGGTGCCCGCCCCGTAGAGATATTTGATAAGAATACATATGAATTAATCCCTGATAAGCCGAGTTGGTTAAGAGTGAATAATCTAGCGAAGAAGCGAGAGGGGCAAAAGAAGAATTGGACAGAAAGGCCAGTTATTCTTTTTACTCCCGAATTTGTAATTGATAAAGTAAATTCAATTAGAAATCATTTCAAGAAAAAGAAAGCGGTTATTATCAACGATGACGGGCAATTAGACAAACAAAAAAACAATGAGTTAAACAAACGAATAATTAAAATCTTTCCGTGGCTGGAGAACTATAAACAGAAGAGCAGTATGCTGAGAAAGTTGTATGCAAGTTTATCTTATTCCAATTTTGCCAATCCAAAGTTGGAGAACTATAACACATGGGTAAGCAATGTGCTGGGCACGGTGATATGATGACAAGTTTTTCGTATTCGTGGGTAAATGTGGCCGATCCTGAGGAGATTAAAGCAGAAGGAATTAAGACTGAACTTGAGGAGTTAAGAAGAAAGATAGATTTATACTTGAATTTAACTAATATTAGCGAAAACGGAGAAGAAGAAAGCAAATATGAACCATTAGGAAAGAGAGCGAGCCGTGCAGATAAACTTGAATTATTGGAAAAAATATGGAACGATTACGAAGGGCAGATGACAAATACTAAACTACGACAATTAAGCGGGATAGGAGCAGTGCTCGTCAATGAGTTTGTAAAGCAGAAGAAGGACAAGCCACAAGAAGAGGAAACAAAAGCACCATTAAGAAGAAGTGCTAGAATTAAAAAGAAGGCTAATACTTAACCACAATCAATGGGGGCTCTCCATATTTTAGTCTAAGATTAGACTCTCGCCTGTAGCATTTAATGGAGCAGATTGTGAAAAACTCAATACTATCCACACCATAGAAATTGCCTGCTATAATCGGAGGATGCGACCGGAATGTGCGAGACAAGCCACATATATTACAAAATTTTCTGTATATTTCGGCAGGGGCATTTCTGCATAAACAAATGTTCTTATTTGGCCAACGATATCCGCGGGCAATTTGTGTATTATTATTGACATGATTTATATAATATAAGTTGATTTAAATTAAATCAACTTTGAATATAAAATGAACCTTTTTGGTCAAAGCACGAGCACTCCATCGTCATCGACTACATCGTCATCATCTTCTTTATCAATAGATAATATTAAAGATGCTTTACCAACAACGGCTTTCGGAGAATTGCGAACGGCTACTCTGTCGCCAGTATTACAAAATGTATTCACTTATGGCATTAATACGCGGTTCTTTGACAAAACAGAAACAAACGGCGGGGTGGTATCAACTGCTAATTCAATGGCGGTTTTGACTACATCGGCCTCTGGTAATTCAACCGCACAGATTACGACTATTGAAAGAGCAAAATATAGAAGTGGCATGGGCTTGGTTGCTAGATTTTCCGCATTATTTCCATCATCTACCACCGCGACTACCTTTAATTGCGATATTGGCATAGGCACACCAGCAGACAATTTATGTTTTAGACAATCAAACTCGGGAATGTCGTTGTAAGAACGGCGGGAGTGTTGAAAATGTGGTTAGTCAGTATGCGTGGAATGTTGATAAATGTGATAATACGGGAAACTTCCCCACGATTGATTTTACTAAATTGAATGTGTTTGAAATAGTCGTCCAATATCTGGGTAGCGGTCAAATTACATTTAAAATTGAAAACCCGCGAACTGGACGAATGGAGATAATTCATGCGATTAAATACGCGAGCACTGCTACTACTCCATCATTGGATCAGGCGGCGTTTGCTCTATACGCGAAGTCGTATTCATCAACTCTTCAATCCGTTGTAATGAAAACGGCGAGTATGTTTTTGGCAGTTGAGGGGACTATTGACCGCACTATTGCTATAACCAATTCTTATGACAATGTCAAAACTATTGGAACGACGGAGACTTCTATATTTACCCTCCGCAACCGAGCCACATTTAATAGTAAGACGAATTACAATGTTATTTATTTTGAAAATTTGTGTGTGAGCAACACAAGTGACAAAATATGTATAGCAAAGATAACATTAAATGCGACACTTGGAGGCACTCCGTCATATTCCAATTATGATACCAACACATCAATAGTGGAAGTAGATACAGCAGGAACTACCCGCACTGGCGGAAACATAGTATTAACATATATATTATCTGTATGTGCTTCTATTTACATTGATTTGTCTCGCTATAACCTAAAAATTGGAACGGGTAAGACATTGACCGTGTCAGCATCTCTAGTGGCAGGAACAGGTGCGAGTATTTACGCTTCATTGAACTGGATTGAAGACCAAATTTAAACAAAAAAAAATACACACTTTCAAAAATACAGGCTTTCAAACTTTTTTTCTATCTCTACTGCTAGATTGTTAATATTTGTTTTTTTTGTCATTTCCTCAACAATTGGTGCATGGTATTTCCTTAAATACCGATAAAACTGATCCATATTAGTCCCGCACGGGATTATATCTTTTTTTTGTTTCAAACGGCACTCGTTGACAGCCGTTATCAACTTAAACAATTTATCTATATTGTCCAAAAATATCATATATAATAAGGGAAATTATAGTCCAAATGTAAATAAACCGATAGGATTAAGCATGATACACCTTTGAGCAGAATTGAAACCTCAAAGTTCAAAGGAACCTCCAAAACTTCACCGCCCGCATTTCTAATGACAATATCAATAGACCTTAAACTTTTTGTTGTATTAAATGGCACATAATCGGCGACATCATTAGAACTCTCAAAGTAGCACTGGACTCCATACGGCTTATCTAAATTACATTTACCGACCACAGAGAAATTACCATTTGCTTCAACTAAACCAGACTGATTTAAAGCACGGCTATGAACATAAACGGCCGTTTCACCGATTAGATTGACTATAGATTGCATCGTGCTACTCGCCGCCGCCGAGATATCAGCAGTTAGTCCTATCTTATCGCTAATCGTGCTGTTATCGTAATCAAAAGCATACGTATCACCAGTGAAAGCGAAATTCAATTTATTAACGGAGTTCAAAGTTATAACTACGGAGTTAGGGGTAATTGCTGAATTAATCGCAGTTTGAAGAGCGGTAATAAATGTATCAATGGTGTATTGATTTGCTGTTACGATTGCCGTTTTTGTAGCCGATCCAGTTGTTTTAATCAATGTGAGAGTGTTGGCATAACTCGGTATGTTTGGGAAAACATTTGGGATAGAGATACTTTTAACGACATAAGCACTGATTATATCAATATTACGACCAGTTGCTGGTAAATCAACGACGAAACGGCCATTGTGAGTAGAAGCGGATTTGGATTCTGTTTTATCGCTTGACGAGACACGAAGGAGGAAATTTTTTTTTGTTCGCTTTTCGTCTTCAAGATTGGAGATAGTAAAAGACATTGCTATATTATAAATGATATATTATTCTAATTTTTAATTTTTTTATTGTTTTACGACACAGCGAGACGGATAGATAGACGCAACTTTGACATATTTCAACCAAGCAGTGATGGCACGATTAGCATTATAATCTTCGCATAACGAAGAGTAACTTCCGCAGTTCGTGAGTTATTAACTGCAAGACCAGATGCTCCAATGTGTGGCGATTGATTGAGTGTCTGGATAATGGTAGCAAATCCCGATTTGTAGCAGTAGCGGAACTCCGTAGCGAATAATACTTACGAAAGTTTTCAAGAGAAACAGACGAAGACATGTAAGCATCACGAATACCCATAGTCGCTTGGAGATTATTAATATACAATTCCGCACATCCTCGTGAACGGAGGCAAGATCATCTGTGCTTCCTCCAGTTCCATCTTCTGTTGTGGAGCATACCAATCACCAATACGCATTGATATTGTCTGTAAGGCATTTGAGCAGTTCCCAAGTTGTCAATATAGCATTTCGGTAAGCACATTTTGAGTGACGATATACAAGCACTGAGCACGAGCAACGGCTTTATTCACTTGGAGATTAAAATCATCGGAGACCCCGGATTTGCCTTTTGATTGTAATATGTTTCATAAGTGTATGGAAGCCCATCCTTGCTCCCATCTGCTCCATAACATTTCTCTGGACGGCGGGAGCAAGAGAGAATGTCTCCAACATAACAACTGGATTTGATACGCTGTATTTCAAACTAGTAGTAGTAAATACAGTCAGGAATCGCACCATTAGAGGTTCCAATAATAGTCAATGCTTCATTACTGGTGCAAATGTCAAACGAAGTCTCATACCACTAATCAAAGAGGGAGGAATGAGAGTTTCTTCATTAAACACTCCCGAGAAGTAATGAAGAGGAATACAAACCCTCAATAATTACCAGTCGCAACACTACCAGCAGTGGGGACATTAAGTGCAAAATCAGTAACCGAAGTGTCGGTAACATTAGCATTAACACTGAGTGGTTCTCGTTGTCCCGCCATCTGTGCCTGTCGGCGGTAATCAAAAGGATAATGCCAAGGGAGAATATTTCGCACCATCTTGTTCAAATCTTCAATTCGTTCAAGTTCGCTACCATCCTTACTTTCCAACAAAAATCTTTCAAAAATAGCAGTAGCGGGAGTGTTTTGGAAACCAAGAGCACAAGCAACACCATCTTTCCCATCAGTGGCCACCAATCCTTCGGCCATAATGTCAAATGACAAATAGCAATTCTTTCCATAAACAAAATCAGTGCTTGCCTGTAATGTAAAAATCATTTCAGTTCCAGAATCACTGGCATACTTCTGCTGATCGGCGAAGTTCTTCTTAAAGATACTTCCCTGCTCAGTGAGTGCCAGACTTGCTGGCAACTCATATCTGAGGTTGTTGAGGGTCATCAACTCCTCAGTAACTTCAATCTCCTTTCTTTCCATTTTTTTGTGTGGTTGTGGATTGTAAATTCGCAATACTACTATACTAAAAAAATAATAATAGAAATTAAAAATAATTATTTATTCACCTGAAACGGATTGTTTAATAAATCAACTGAATTTTGTATATTGTCAAGTCTCGCATCTTGTGGTGAAGTCAATTGAAACTCTCTTGCCTCAGCATTCTCAACTGCTTTCTTTAAATAAGCCAAACTGCTAACGCAGTGTCCAAATCAACAACATCCGCATTTTCTTTTTTATCAGAAATGTCTGTTAATGTGTTTTGAATAGTGCTCTTCTCATACGGGACAAGGTCGCCAAACTCAGTCAATGGTTGATTAACTAATGGGCACCATGACTACTCCACAATTCAAACTGGTTTAGTTGAAACCCATCACTTTTTGGTCGGTTTGCTTCGTTAAGTTTGTTGATAAAGCAATCGGCAAACGATTGAAAGCACTTGAGTTTTTAATCATTATATAAATGCGAATATTATAAATATCCACATAAAATATATTTTATCAATTACCATTAATTATTTTTTTCATAATTTGTAAATTCTGTGTGTAATTCTTTCCTCTTTCATTTTCTTTAAATCCGCTATGGCTTGATTTACATTAATGTCATTAGTTTCAGTAACCTCCTTAGGTGGTGGTGGAGTTTCTAGAAGCATCTTCATTGCTTCTATCTTGCTTGCTGGTGTTGTGGTAGTTTGTTTCGGCACAGAAACAGGAGTTGGATTGACAGATTTGGGTAAAGAATGTTCAATCTTAGTGCTGGAGACATTTCAACAGGTTTGGCATTTGGTTCGGCATTGAATTATTTGCCGATGCTATGTCTGGTGCTTTTCTTTTCAATGCTTCGTCTGGCACTTGGTCAGGTTGTCGTGGCATAGGTTCGTTAAGTGTTTTCTTTACCTAGGTGCTTTTGGACGGATTAGACTTTTAATCTTACCACTCTTAATACCCTCTTCTATTTTTTTGATTGCCACATGTTCGGGTGTTCCCTTACGAATTGTTGTGAGTTTGCCTTGTCCATTTTCTTTATACCAAATTGACATTGCTTGATGATAAGGGTCGCATATAGTTTCTGTGCTGACATATTATATTATTATGAAACAAAAAAACTTTTTAATTGAATTAGTTTATAAATTAGTTTATGATTGAATTCAATCATAAATTGATCATATCTCTGTCCTTGTTTAATCGCAATATAGTAGAGAAATTCTTTCTAAACTGGGTTGTTCTATCACTGGCAGTGTTGTTAATTGCTAGAAACGAATAAGGTTCTGCCGTAGCATACTTAACCATATTGTAAAATTCTTTTTTGGTGAGAAAAGGACTTTCATATTCATCTGCCAGTCTGTCAAGTTCGCTCCGCCTTACTCCATTAAAAATAATCATCCAATGGCAATTAATTCTTATTCTTCGCGGGAGTTGTGTATAACTTTGAGTTGCTACCCAGACTGACACTTTAGCATGTGTTGAAGCGAAAAACAACTCGGTAAGCACTTCTGATTTGAGAAAGGTTTTACTCTGTGCTATGTTATCCAATAACAATAATATCTTTGGTGCTTTCTTAAAACCTTTAGTTTTAATTAGTTCTTTTTGTTTAGTTAATATGTCTCTCATTAACTCAGGTTTATCCTCTTTGATTATGTCTTCTTTTTTTAACTTGAGAGTGTCCTCCAAAATCGGGCACGTGCTTAAGCAAAAGACTACTATTCTATCATAAAAACCTTTTAACATGTTCTTTTTGGCGAGTAGATTACAAATCATAACTGATTTACCTCCGCCAGTGCTTGCACATATAACCATAGTCCCCATGGCTGGCAATATTCCTTCTTTTTGAATAGGGAGCAATTCAACACTATCTCTTTGTGTTTTAATTGGTTGTATTTCTAAGTCATTATGAAATTTAGGGGGCTTCTTGTTTTCTAACTCTGTTATTACTGGCCTGTCAATGGTAAATTCCTCGTGTGCTTTTTCTATGTTGGTCTTCTCCAGATTTTGCTTCAAAAGTGTTTTTCGTGGCAACTTGTTGGCTATTAATCCTTTATGTATAGACCTCGGCATCTAATCTTATATTATAAGATATACTATATTATGGATTTTGAAAATAGTTTGGATTGTATCTATAATTATCATATTCGGCACCAAATGGTTGGGGTGGTGAAGCATATTATAGAAATAAGGAGAGTAAGGACTACCAAAAGCATAATTACTTGGAGGATTGACGAGCGGTTTAAAATCCTTCCTCTCTGGACGAGTTTGAACTTTGTCGCGGGATTTCCGCTGAGAAGTTTCGTGTTAGTTTGCGCTTCATCTTTGGAAACTCTCTTTTTTCTCTCATTCGTTGTTGAATAACGGCTCTATTGTATCTATTAAGCATAAAATTGTTGTTTGTGTTGTTGTAGATTGTGTTATCTAACAATCAAAATCATTTTTAGTTGCCAGCATACGATCGCGTCTTA